>CAKNXH010000397.1:72228-114144 GCA_932178445.1 Andricus quercusramuli
CCCCGCCAGTGTTTTTTTGAGTTATCTGGTACTTCCAGTGTTGCACAAATTCTAATTCTGGTTGAACAAATTTGAACAAATTCTGCACTAAATATTTGGCCCAGAAAAAGTTGAATTCGCGTGGGTGGTGGGGCCAGCGAAATGGTCCTATATTCCAGTCCAATGCTTAGAATTTTTTTGTTCAGGAGCAGATTTTTGAATCTGAATTATTTCTTGTTCAATATCAGGAGCAGCAGAATATATTTTGCAACGGATTTGATGGTTATTGATCGGTATAAAGGAATGAAATCATCTTGTAACAAGGCTTCCTTGTCGTACATTTCACATGGAATGCCTTAGGTATATTTAAAAAAAGGGTTACACAGCTGCTACACCTTTTTTCGAGCCGCGTTGTTCGTACATCTCGCGCCATACAGCTGTAAAGATCTTATACAGTGTGTTTAAACAAGTTATTGGACTGTTATTCTCTAGGCTGGACCAGTTACCTTTTTTCGGCCGGAGTTTAGTGCGTCCTAACACCAGCTTCTGCGGAATGTGCGTCTCCGACTCTAATATGAGGTGAATATGCAATTCAAATGTTGGTGTGTGAAACTGAACTTTTTTCAGCAGAAGTTGTTGACACGATCTGGTCCCCCGGTAAGAAGGAAAGAATTCAAAAAAATTCAGAATCTCAATTCTCATTAATACGTGAATTTTCCTCCATCGAAAGTTCCACCATCGAGTAGACAAAAAAAGCAAAACCTATTCCTTTTAATCGACTCAGAAAAATTTAATGGAAGCGTATTGGGAGGAATTAAAAAGTGGAGAAATGTAAAAGAAAGAATAGAAATGAATAAAATAATGTAAATTTTAAGGCGCAACTGTGAATTGAAATAAATTCATTTTTTAAATGAATAAATATTGTATTACATTTATAAATTACAGGTGAAAAAAAAAGAATTTGGGTAAACTATGTGAACATTTTTTTTATTAATCTGTTTAACAAACATATTTTGACCGATTTCATATGAAATCTGTCTTGAAACACATTTAAATTATATTAAAATTATTTTGTAATGTACGTGCATGGATTACACAACCACAAAAAAAGTATACGGAGCCAAAAAACCATCTTTTCAGCACAGTCGAAATCAAATTTTTGAAATTTCCTGCCTACATTTTTTTTGGTTTGAATTTGGATTTTTGGTTTAGGTTAAATTTCTGCAACTTGACTGCTAAACATCTGAAACCGTTGTTAGGGTTTAGGGAAGGAGAGGAGATGTTTAGTAGCCAACTTGCAATTAGAAGGAATTAAAATAAGCGAAAATAAAGCATGTAAGTATGAAATTAAAAATAACTATGACAAAAAAAAATGAAATTTTCAATTTTATGTTGCACACGGAGGAATAGGAATCATGTAAGTGCACGCATTTTGTGGACGCATTAGAGAGAATTAAATTAATCCAAAATACAGCATGTAAGTATGGAATTAATAATAGCCATGAGAGGTGTGTCTACTTCTCGCATTAAGAGGAATTAAAAAAATGTAAAATATGTTCGCCTGTATGGAACACAACACAAGTGGCGTTCGTTAAGGAAATAGAAAAGAATTGGTTTCGGAGATAAACCTATTCTTTCGTTGGGCACTTCTCCCGATGGAAAATTAGCACATTCAAAAAAATTAATTAATGTTCACTCTTTCGTTTAAATATGAAAGAATTAATTTTTTTGAATTCTTCTCTTCTTACCGGGCCATCAGCGGAAAAGTTCTTCGTGCCTCTAAGTGCTGTTTTCGCCTTTTCGGCTGTGATTGATGGACATTCCTTCTGAGATTTTATGAGGTTGCCAGGAAACTCCTTGATGCGGAAGATATTGTCAGTATCTTCTTTCAACTTTAGTGTTCTTCTGTATCCATCTCCTTGCGATAGATAACAGCCATATTTTGTCAACAATATGCTGCTTGATTGTCAGCAGCTTTGCCTTGTTCAGTGTGTGATTCAAGATCCTTACTTCTTGCGCAAACTTTCGAACCATTTTCGTGAACGATCTACCAGATGTTATGTAGTCAATCACATATTGAACACGGAACGCATTCTGTCTTGCCCATTCAATCTTTTTGTTCAGTTGAAGCAAGCGTCTTCTGGTCTTCTGATCCATCTTCGGTTTTAGCCTTCGATTTGAATCAGCCAAAGCTCTCGCAGCATCATAAATTGAGAAATTCATGGTCCAGAGGTCGGACTCTTGCGAGATATCTCCACGAAGGGATGCATCCATTTATGCCAGATTTTGGGGCTTTGGAGGCACTTGCATATTGACGTTCCTCCTTGTCCTAAAATCGCGACCATCTCTCAGAAGGTGCCTGATTTCCGCGGTTGGTCGTAATGTCGCTTACTCTGTCTGCAGATTCGAGCAGCGGTTGAGGAAGCGCTCCGCGCACATATCCATTTTTTCAGAGGTTGTCGGCTTGCTTTCGCAAAGACTGATGTGAAACGTGCTGAGGCTCTGGGTGTTTCTGGCACCACAGAGTTTGCATTATGGTAGTCCAAAAATGCATTGGAAATTTTATTTTTTTATTTTTATCGGGAAACCCCCCCAAATTTGTTCGAATCCACCCAAAAATAAATCAATTTTTTTTGTTTTAAAAAAAATGATATTCAGGGGTGGCCTAGTATTATCTCAATATTATCTCAATCAAGTTGAAACTTTTTTTCATTAGGCGCGACTTGATAATTAATTAGATTTAGCAAAAATAATTGTCTAAACAAATTATTATTGTTTATGACTATCTTCATCTATATCGATTGCGCCTGATAGTTGCAGTTTTTGGCAATTTTTACCTTTCTGTCCTTTTTCACTTAGTGAGGTGATAATTAATTAAAGTTAACAGGAAAGTTAAGTAAACAATTTAATACTGTTTATAACTATCTTTTTTCAGATAAGTGCTAGAAAGTGGCGGTTTTTTCTAAAATCTTTCACTTTGCATCGCCTTTTTATTTATGAACAAGTAATAAGTCAACCACAACAAAAATTATTTTTCGAAAGGTATCGTCGTTTCAAGTGAATTATTTTTGCTCTTTTCCAAATGCTTAAAAGAATTAATTCAAAGAGAAAAGCTATTTTACACAAGAGGGAAAAACAAAGAATTTTATATATCTGTTTTATTTCAGAAAAATATACACTGAGAAAAATGAATTATACGAACTGGATAATAAAACTAAAGAATAATAAACCGTATAGAAAAGTATATTAGCGCGTATAATCTATAATATTTTTCTAATATGTGAAGATGTTACCAAATACAATCTCTAGATGTCAAATTCTAATAAACTTCAGACATTAAATTGTAACATCTTCGATTTTAAAATATACAGCCGTCTGTGTAGTCTCAAATGGTACGTCGCATCGAGGCGCGTTTCATATGCATCCGTTCACATTGAAACAAGAAAAAATAAAGTTATAAAATGATTATTAGTGCTAAATCACAAGTGATTTAAATTTAGGAATTGGGTAACTTTATGTTTTTTTTTTCATTGCACATCACTGCCATTTGTACAAGTATAGAAACTTAGCCTCTTTTAATTTCGTTTTTGTATGTAGTCTTATGATAGCCTCTTTCCTGCTCATTGCGTGTTCAAGAAATTGAACTTTTTTTCCATTTCTACTTCCGGGCTCGTCTATCAAAATTTTGTATAGATTTATAAATAAGTTTGCAAAAATTATTATATATATTTGAGGCTATCTAGTGGACCAGGATTCTAACATCGATATTAGATTTTTAAATCTTGGTTTATAGATTTTATTATCTCAGATTTTAAATTTTAATAATCCAAGATATTATCATGTAACATCTATTTCCTAATATCTATAAATTGTAGTTCTAATAATCTGGATCGCTGTCCCATAGTTAATAGTCCAAGATTATAATCGGTAACATATTTTTCATTACCGGGTATAATCCATTTTTCTCAGTGTATATTCAAGAAAAGGAAAGAGATTATTTGAAATATAGTTTTCTCTAATTTTTATTCATTAATTGTTACTAATTAAGCAGGCGAAACGAAGCGAAAGATTTCAGAAAAAACCGCCCCTTTCTAGCACTCATATAAGAAAAGATAGTTATAAACAATATTAAATTGTTCGAACAACTTTTTTGTTAACTTTATTTAATTATTACCTCACTAAGTGAAAAAAGGACAGAAAGGTAAAAATTGCCCAAAAAACGCAACCATCAGGCGCAATCGATATAGATGAACATAGTCATAAACAATAATAATTTGTTTAAACAATTATTTTTGCTGAATCTAATTAATTATTAAGTCACGCCTAATAAACTATAAACAAACAGTTGCAAATTTCAGAAAAACCACAATATTCTACCAATTAAGCAAATAGAATATTACTAACAATGATAATAAATTGTTTAAACAATTATTTTCTCAACTTCAATTCATTATCACTTCACTCCGAATTAAAATTGGACAAATAGCCAGGAATTTAAAAAACCGCATCTTTCTAGCATTATTAAAATATAATATTATTAAAAATTCTAATAAATTCTTTAAATAATTATTTTGTTAACTTGAATTCATTTATACTTCACTCCAAATGAAAATTAAACAAAAATCCAGAAATTAAATAAAAAACCGCATCTTTATAGCATTATTCAATTATAATATTATTAATAAGTATAATAAATTGTTTAAACAATTATTTTGTTAACTTTAATTCATTATTACTTCACTCCGAATGAAAAGTGGACAAAAAACCAGGAATTAAAAAAAAACAGCATCTTTTCAGCATTACTCAAATATAATATTATTAATAATTATAATAAATTGTTTAAACAATTATTCTGTTAACTTGAATTTATTATTACTTCACTACAGATGAAAATTGGACAAAAAGCCAGAAATTTAAAAAAAAAAAATCCGCATCTTTCTAGCATTATTCAAATATAATATTTTTTATGATTATGATAAATTGTTTAAACAATCACTATTGTTAACATTGATGAACTATCACTTCCCTCTAATTGAAAATTGGACAACAAATGGAAAATTTGTGAAAATACCGCGTCTTTCTAACTCCATTCTGTGAGAAAATTGCTAAAAACAATAATAAATTGTTTAAAAAATTAATGAAAATATCTAATTTTCAGTATAAAGTCCTATTTTATGTATTAGAAACAATTCGCATTAAAAAAAACCGCAAAACATCATAATTAGCGCCAAAAACTCTCAAAACCCATTTTTTCACTTATGGGGTTCTTTGGGACCCTATAAAACAGACTTCTGGTGTTGATTTTTGAAAAGTGCTATTTTATTCTTATTCTATGGCTAATTTTGAAGAGAAATGTTGAGTTTCAACTCGATTGAGATAATATTGAGGATTCTGAATAAGATTTACAAAAACGTCTTTTTTTCTTATGGGAAATACATGTTAAACTTCATGGGGCTTGCGCCACCCCTAAATATCATTTGTTTCAAAACAAAAAAAATTGATTTATTTTTGGGTGGATTCGAACAAATTTGGGGGATATCCCCATAAAAATTCAAAAAAAAAAATTTTTGGACCACCCTTGTGTGCATACGCGCCATAAAGCCTCCACGAACAGGGATAATGTTGGCTTCGTAGCAGTCTAGCAAGTCATCCTTGAGTTGATCGGTCCACTCAATGTGGGCGTTTAACCGGTTCGTCGTCGTGTTTCTATCCAAATGATATATAAACATGATATAAAGGAATTTACATACATTTTGTTTAGTTAGAATATCTAACAAGGGAAACCTACATTGTTCAAGATTAGGGTAGATTAGAGTAGGGTAAAACCGGGTTGCGGGTAGAACCGGATACCCTCTATATCTCGTGATTTGTATTGCCCCCTGCGTTTAGCTCGATATATTTTGTTCATGTAAATGCCATGACCTTATTTCGTATACAAAAGTCTACATACATGTTTTTGTCCTCTCAGGAGACAATTCCAAATTTTTTGTGGTTTGACGTTACTATTTTTGGTAAAAAGTACGTCACTGTGGTTGTTGCAGTCGACAAAAATCTCACTGTTAGAACTTTCGGAATTTTAAGAAACGTGTAGCAGAAGTTTTTGCAGTTAGATGTTTCATGAAATTACAAAACGGCTCGCAATTTTCAGTAGCGCTAACCGAATCATCTTTCAGTTACATGCTTCGTAAAAAACTGAAATTTTTTCGTAATTTTCAGTGGCATTAACGTAAAATTCCAAGTGTAATACATTTTTTTCGGTTAATTATAATTTCAATAGGTACATACATATACATTTTTTATGTATTAAAATTATTATAAATTTTTGGACTTCTGCAGGCAGGCTGCATGCCACTGCGGGCAAGCGATGTATGAAAAGGCCTTTTGTATCATTGGTAAGTAACGCGAAAGGAACACAGGAACGAAATTATGGATGAAACGTAACATGCCAAAGTTGGGATCACAGTACTGCGACTTGCGCGAAAAGGACGCAGCGGCGTCCTTCCGAATAATACCGAAGGGATCCGCGTCATAACGAGTTTTTCGTAATTTCACGAAGTAGTTTCGTAACTTGCTCTCAAAATTCGTAATATTACGTAAAATGTGCAGCTTTACGAAAATTTGATCGTAATTCCGATTCAGTAATAGACATTTGGAAACCTTCGTTACTTTTGCGTCTGAAATGTTTCGTAAATTTCCGAAAATTCTTAACCGTTGCTATACGAGTAAGTGAAACACTTAATTTCTCATCTACTAGTGAGTATATAGCCGTAGTTATCGTGATTTCCGTCTAACCAGAAACAAGTGGGCACCACGTTCCGTTATTTACTTCGTGCAGGAGAAAAACTGACAACTGACGGAGGAGTAGTAATGGGTAGTACTAAGTCTCACCCCAAGTGCCATATAGTGGAAAAAAACTGGCAGCAAACGTAAAAACAGTTTATACATTTATATCGTCCTTATCAAGCATTATTATTACATATGAGTATTATGTCATTACAGATAATTAGACACTATGACAGTCAAAATGAAATGAACATGCACCCCCTTTCAAAAAAAGGTTGCATTTTTTCAAACGAGGAAAAATAATTCTAAAGAATATTACGTAATATCTGAATGTGAGAGTTTGTTCAGACGTTCTCTAACAATTTCTAAACATAAAATTTATTTGGATGTGTCGAATGTACAGAAAGAAGTCTGGAATGCAGAGCTGGCGCTCCTGCAATATGGCCATCAGTAATAGGAGATTAAGAAAAACTGCCATTCTGACCTCCTCACGCTACAAAAAACAGCTGAAGGCGGAGTATCTTACTCTGAAAACCTGCACCTGCATCTGCACCAAAGAAATATGAGATAAAGAACAGAAAGAAGGATGAATCTTCATCAGAAGAGAAACCGGTAGTATACGCTGATGTAGCTTGCATTTTTTGTAATGAGCTTTACTCTGCATTGACCGAGGTGTGGATTCAGTGCACTTTGTGCAATGGGTGGGCTCACATAGCATGCAGTAATATCGAACCACGCGAATTCGCATGTGATTACTGCTAAATCCATTGTCAGTATATCTAGAATGATGAATATTATAATCTTAATAATACTGAGAGAGTCGTGAGTGTACCCAAGGTACTCATCATACCAATTTTTATAATATTTAATTTAAACAAATTCGATTTTTCCTAAGAACATTTTATTTTCAATTCACTTTTATAGCTACGCGGTTGACTCTACCCGCGTCACAGAAGAATACTCATTTCAAATAAAAGCTTTTTAACTTTTCCCTTTCTCACACGATGCCAGCAAAGACAAAGTATATGGTTTTACCCAACTCTCCCCTGTGATAAAGGAAGAAGAAACAATTTTCAATCATTCTCAAGAACGATGACTTTTAAGAAATCCACGCACGTTCTACGGACCGCCATGCGAGTCTTTTAAATCCCGGTTAGATCGTGCTTCCGGAATTATTTGCTAATTTTTCTGTCATGCACTATCATCGGAAATTGTCGGTATGAATAGCAAAAGTACTATAAAAAATCACTGCCGACTTTGAAATGTGATGAATCACTCGAAAATAGAGCGAGAAACTTTTTTACAAAACCATTAAAAAGCTCATCAAATTACGCGTCAATCGAGCCCTAATAGAGATCTTTTTGAACTTTTGAAGAGAATATGCCATCTGAGATGCTTGACAAAAAAGATGCGAGAATTACTCGAATTTAGTGTTTTGAATTTAATTTGTGGCATGACATAGGAAAAGTGTAGCAAAACTATAAAATGCATACCTTAAATTCTTTGAAGTATTATCTTCAATTTGATGGAAAAAAAAATTTTTTTAATCTTGATGGATTCCCGAGATACTAAGTCTAAGTCTCAAATGTTAAGTTTTACTCGGCGATTATGGATGTCGAACCCGAGAGAGGTGATCACTGAGAATTTCTCAGATTTTGTTTTTCAACTTCAATTCGTGCGGTGACTTAGGATACTTATGGTGAAAACTGGAATTGATAGAACACAATCCATGAAATCTCATCTTCATTTAAAGCCAATAAAACTTCAAAAATATTCACGGGTACCCAAGATATGACAATAAATCTCCAAATGTGTCTGCGATCACCGCAGACGACCCTACTTACTGCGAACGCGACTAACATTCGGCGCAGACTCGCTCGGACATTTTATCTTTAAAAGCTTAAAAGTATATCTATTAGGACGCATTCAGTGTGTAATTTCCTAATCTTTTCAACGGTTATTGAAAAAAGGTTCACTCTCCTTTTTGCAACGAGTTCATGTTTCAAAGTCAGCAATGATTGTTAATAGTACTTTCGCTGATCGTACTGACAATATCCGACGATAGTTTATACATATATATGTGTGTGTGTGTTTGTGTGTGTTATTACAATTGAATGTTGCATTCATTTAAATTCAGCAAAAGTATTCATTTTTCGTCATTTATTTATTAAAAAAAAAAAAATTTGTTTACCTTTAGCACTTTTACTTCGACAACAGTTTTTATATAGAAAATTCTTATTTTTAAGCTTTCGCGGTCGCGATAACGTTTGAGATGAAACCGCGTCTTGTGCACTATAAGGACACGTAACGACCCAAGGACGGAAGCCTTCAGCATTTTCTCCACAAGAGTCTTAGCATTCCGTTGACACGCAGGGATACTTTTTAGACTATTATCCAGTAAAAGCTTAGCCACGTCCAAGTGCACCGATGATCAGGAAAACTCGCTGAAGAGAATATTCCTGGTATAACCATCCCAACTTTCTTATGAGACCTTTATACCACTCTTTTGTTTCATTCTCCTTGACGGTGATGTTCTTGTCGGCTGGTGCCGAAAATTCAATAACGAATCTGGTTCGTTTCTCGAAGCAAAGGAGGTTTATGTCAGGCTATAGTGCGCGACAGAAGCATTTGAATATGCAGTTCCAGAATATTCGGCACTTTTTATCTCCGAAAATTCAATATATTTCTCAAGGAGCCTTTGTCGGATATACATAACTAAAAAAGCAGTTTGAACAAGCATCGCAGGGCCCTACTGGAAGCAGCTGCCATCTATAAAAATGACACTGACTTCCAGTAGAAAAGCGGAGGATATAATCACACCTATGGCTACGTCCCGTGACGAAACCTACGTATCTCTTGAGGATGGTACGTGACGTTTAGGCGCTGGACATTTAGACGCCAGGACGTTCAGGCGCCAGGACATTTAGGCGTCAGATCGCTTAGGCACCGAGATGTTTAGGCGCCGAGCGGTTTAGTCACAGTAAACCCTCAGTTATCAAAAGTTGTAAATTATTTGGTCGTATACAACATGTTATGTATGCTACACGGAGAAACCCAAACACCAATGGTTGGTGTTTGCTGGAAAAAAAATCGCGAAACACCTCTGAACGCTGCGTACGCACGGATCATTAGTGTTTCGGGCAGTGGCCACTGGAACCTACGCAACAATAATCGAAACATGACTGAGTCGTTCGTGCGCGTCACTGGACATAGTCTACGCATTAATAGTTAGTGCGTGCGGACGGCGCACATTGCTGTCGCAAACAATAAAGAATCATTCGTGATACAATTATTCATTTAATTGAAATTAAGTTGAGTTACCTCTAAGTAATCCCTTTTTAAATGATGATAATAATTATAAATATAGTTTGAAACAATCCTAAGCAATTAAATACTCGAGCGGAAAGGTATACTGATCTTAAAATAGTTCTTTGACACTTTAGACACTGATGAAAAAGCAGCGCATGCGCACCTTCGAGATGAGGTACTTTAGACACTGGCATAGGTAACTTTAAACACTGATGTGGTATATTCTTGAAATAAATTTAGATTTAACTTTAACAAATGTTTTAATGATTGAAGTTTCGTTTTTAGGGTTTCGTCGCCCCCCCCCCCCGGCAAAAGAGCATAAATGCCAACATTTTTTTTTAAATAATTTTTCTTACCAATTTTTTTTTCAACATTTTTCAAACAAAAAATTTCAAACATTATTTTGCACAACATTTTTTTCACCAAATTTTTTTTTCAACATTTTTTTCACAACATTTTTTTTCAAAAATTATTTTTCAAAGATTGAAATTTTTTTTCATTTCATTACCCCACTCTATGCAATATAAAATTTGTATTTTTCGTCCCCACCTCCTAACAAATTTTTCGGACTGGCATTTCAAAAAATAGCACATAACAAATAACTATTTTCTAATATTTATGTTTAATTGTTCATATTTGTCATGCCTTTCAGCTACTTTTATTTTGTTTCGCTCTTAAAACTGAATTCTAACGGTAAGTAAGGTTAAAATATCTAGCTCTACACGATTTTTCAGATACCGCAACGCGCAACACTCAATAGTATGCGCGAAGCGGTTGTAGATATTTTTGACATGAAAGTCTCATGTGCGACGGCGCGATTCTTTCTTGTTTCGCACATTGGTGAGTACCGCGTACGCATTAAGTATTGATGCGTAGACTCATTCCAATGGCGCGCACGAACGACTGAGTCGTGTTTTGATTTTTATTGCGTAAGACATCACTGGCCACTGCGTGAACACTAATGAATCGTGCGTACGCATCGTGCAGTGGTGTTAATACGTTTTTTTCACGACAAACACCAATGAGTCGTGTCAAACGCAAGAATCAATGGTGCTTGGGTTTCTCCGTGTACCCTAGTGGAACAATTTTTACAAAAAATTACAGAAAACGAAAACTATTTTCACGGGAATCTACCAATACCTGTAAAGTCAATAATTGTTCATTCAGCCATAATAGAACTACAGTTCAGTGTGATTTATTATATTAATCAATATTTTTTGTAATAATCAATTAATATATTTATTATAAGTTCTTATTAAGAGTGTAATATTGTTTTCAACTTGTAGTTTCTTGTAGAAATACGTGACTTCAAGAAATATTATCAAAAGCGTGGTGCAAAAGAACAGAGGGATCATAATGTATGGACGAACTTTCAAGCTTTCCAACGGACAGAGGATAAGTCTATGAGAGGTTAGATCAAAAGCCTATCTAGGCCATCGACTGTCAGCAAAATTCTGTCGTTTTGGACAGCTGTAAATATCATATACAGCGTGTTCAGGCAAGTCCTCTGGGTTGGACAAGACGCGTTTTTCGGTAAGAGTGAATTGCGTCCTATCACCCGTAACTGCGGAATAGACGTATCCGACTTTGAATATAAGGTGAAGATGCAGGCAAAATTTCAGTTTGTAGAAGTAAACTTTTTCCACCAGAAGTTCTTGATACGATCTAATCCTCCATCGGAGAAGTTCTTTGTTGCCTTCAGGGATTTTTTCACCTTTTCGGCAGTGATTGATGGACATTCCTCCTCAGATTTTATGGAGGCTGTCGCAAAGCTCCTTGAAGCGTATTATGTTCTCAGTGTCTTCCTCAAATTTCAGTGCTTGGATCTCAAAAACTTCTCTCCAAAAAGTCTCTACCTCGTCGGGATTGGGCAGAGTTTTGACAGAAACAGGGAGATCGCTGAAGAGGGTTGACGGTTTAGCAATAAATTTTTGATTCTCCCTGAACCACACCTCTCTCTGCTGTATTCTTTTATTTACGTCAGATAACACCCGTATTGTGTCCACAATGTGCTGCTTGATTTTTAGCAGCATTGAATTGTTCAGTGTACGATGGTAGAACAGGGCTTACGAGAATTGATCCATTGGCTGCCTTGGCTGCCAGTGGCAACCAAAAGAGTAGATCAAATAGCCCCCAATGATTGTTGGTCGAACTTGTCCTTCGACTCATTCCTAGTCCTTAGCGGTCAATGTCACTTTGCTTAAATTCATCAGAGCCACAGTAGCTATTATTACAATGATTGATGCTGCAACAGATTAGTATTTGGTAAAAATGTTCCATTCAAACCAAAAAGTTAAGGCTTTTTTCTTATTTTTTTTGAATTTCCATCTTTTAAGGGGGGATCCTGCTTTAGAAGGCTCAAAAAATCGATTTTTTTTATTGCTTAAATCTATTCCGAATATATCTAAGAATATGTATTTAAAGTGATAGAGGCTGATTCCCAGTATTTTCAAAGATACAGGACTAAACGCGGTGGGGTGTCAAGCAGGCATACGAGCGCTCAGGCAAACTTTGAAGCGTGTTTTCTCCAGTTTTCGTTTTTACGATTTTTCCAAACTGGCGGGCGTGATTGCAAGAAAACTAGACGACCAATCAAAATGAACTGAGGCTTATTAGCTTCAGTTTTGTATTCTCTCCTATTTGAACTAAAAAGATTCATGGAAAAAATTGTTAAACAACTTTTTAAGCAAGTTGAAATGATTTTATTTGTTGTTGCAAAAAGCAAATTTTCTTCAAACTTGAGAAAAATTTTGAATTCGCAATTTTTTCGGGTTTTCCTTAGTTCACATAGAAGAAAAATATATGAAAATAAATTTTTTTTTGGTTTCTTCGTTTCAGACGAAAATTACGAGTTCCATCTTGCCCGCCGATATTTTTTCAAATCCCGTCGTTATTTTAAATCCCGCCGATTCTTTTAAATCCCACCGATATTTTTCTCTCAAAAAAATTTTTTTTATAATGTTTAAATATATATTAAAATATTCTAAAAAGCTCGCTAGACTTGCTTATTTATTTCTGTCCAAAAAAAATCCCCCAAAAACGCTTTTTTTAGGCCTCCTAAAGCAGGATCCCCCCTTAAGTTTTTCAAATTTATCAAAAAAGCTGCTTGATCAATGTGAGAGTTATCTCACAATAATTTCCAGTGCGTCGAAACAATGAAAAAATTTCCTACGATAATATGGATAAATTTATGAGCAAAAGTCTCTAATTGTTTCAACATTTGTCAATGAAAATTATTTAAAAAGTTATTACCAGTTGTTGTCTATTTGCAAATTATCAAAGCAAAGAAACCTTGGATTCCATAACAAATTAAGTCTATCAAATGAAAAATATCAATTTGATGAATTTTTTTCTAATTTTTTTTAAGCATTTAGGAATAGTTGCCAATTTGGCATCGGGAAGCCATTTGCATTTAATTCCGTGTAAACAATAATATACCGCATTGACTGAGAAAGACTCAAACACTAAAACACATTCATTTCTAAAAATGGAATAAACAATATATAGAAAATTATCTTTCCAGAATACCTTGATATACCTGGCCGAAAATTGGTCATAGAGGTAGGCACCTGTCACCTCTAATTACCCCCAGCTCTGACGAATTAACGTAAAGTGACATTGACCGCTGGGCTTTAGTCATTTTCGACAATGATTAATTGATTTTTTTATTAGAAAAGTTCTGAAACCTTATTCAAAAACCCTGACTATTGAACTCGAGACTCACATTTCTTAGAGCAACCAACTCAAATCCCAACTAATATACCCTAAACCCATATATCCCTAAGCTATAAGCCCTAAACCCATAAACCTTAAACCGACTATCCCACGACCCATAAGCCGTGAACCCATGACCCCTAATCCCATTAATCCTAAACCCACTGACCCTGAATCCACAAATTTCAACCCATAAAGTCTCGATCCATAAACCGTAAACCCATAAACCCGTAACCCACTAACACTAAACCTACAAATACCAATCCATAAACACTGAACCCATAAACCCTGAATCCAATCTTGAAAACTTTTTTATATAAACTTTCATAATGCATCATCCGCTTTGACCAAAAGATTTTCAATTTTTTTTAATTTACTTTATTAATGGTTTTTTCAGATTCGCTACTCCGTAATTTTTATAAATGTATCGCTATTGTATTATGAAAATTCTACATTCTGATCAATTCGAAAAAATACACACTGTTATTATAATATAGTTAGAATGTATAGGTTAACATTTATAAGTTTGTGATTTATTTTGTTGTTCATTGGTTGGGATTTATGGGTTGGAATTTGTGATATACATTTAGGCGATGTCTCTTCGAAATTCAATAAGTAACAATTCTAGAAAAAATTATTCAATTCGGTCAAGACTTGGTCAAAGCTCATTTTATCACGAATAAGTACAATATCATTTCATCGCGATGCGTCCATAACTTTTCATGCAAATTTGCAATGAAGGTAAAAAAAATGTGGTTAAAAGCACCTTCTGTAACCTGGTCAACTTTCGACCGCTGTATTTCGTCGAAAACTACATGAATCCTTTGCAAAAAATCGAGTAGTTAACTTGAAGTTTTATTTATGAGAACGTTTTCCATCCATTCGATAATATTTATAACTTTTGTGTCGGCAGTAAATGAAAGCGAAGGATGCTAGCTCAGCTTCTAACCAAGCTGGAAGGCTCTACTTAGGCCTAAAATTTTTCAGAAAAATCAGCAAATTCGATGGTGTGTTTTCAAAATTTGTTAATTACATCAATGACACGCTATTGCATATTATTTTTTTCTGTTTTTTTTCTACGGTAGTGGACCACAATTGTAATCGATACGTTGCAGGGGTTGGCGTCCACTATGGTCAAAGTCGGTTGACCAACGTGGCACATTCTACCAGATGTACGAAAGTTAAGGAAAAAAAAGGTCACTCTATGAGGCAAAGAGTCAAGCAGGACATCGATACCCTGGAACCCGCTGAGAGTACCATCGACCTCTTTTGTGCCTCCAGTCCCAAGAAAACTGGCATCCTTCGCTTCCATTTACTGCAGACACCAAAGTTAGGAATATTTTCGAATTTTTCGAAAATGTGCTCATAAAAAAAACTTCGAGGTAACTACCCGATTTTTTGCAAGAGAATTCATGCAGTTTTTGATGAAACGCAGCAGTCGAAAGTTGACCAAGTTACAAGAGGTGCATTTAACCATATTTTTTTACCTTCACTGCAAATTTGCATGAAAAGTTATGGACGCATCGTGATGAAATGATATTATACTTATTCGTAATAAAGTGAAGATTGACAAGATGTTTTTTTTTTTATTTCAAGCGATTTTTTTCATAGAGTTATTCAATGATTTGTAGGGGGGCCAGGATTTTTGAAGCAGATATTAGGTGGTTTTGAACATTGCATCACCAGTGTGCGCCAGTTCGTCGTCGTATTTCCATCCAAATTATTTTCAGCACCGCGAACTCTAGGGTGATCGGCACTGCTTGCCGACACATTGTCGGATGCTCTGCGCGTTCGATCATTTTGAACCGCATCTGCAACTTTTTGGTGGTTTGGTGGTGTCCTTGTTCTTCCCACGAGCAGCGAGTGAAAGGGTTCTTTCATCCTTGTAGAGCCCTGCGTGCAAGGATAAGGCTGCATACTCTGAGAGGTCGCCCGGTATCCCAGAGTCACCGTTTAGGACACCTCACCCAGGTGCCATTCAGCTTTCGGCACGGTTTTCGCGCCTCCACTTCAGGCTTATCCCTTCGGGACCATCCTTGGAAAATTGTTCGCGACTGGTTATTAATGATTACAACCATATTCAGCAGGAACCCTTGGCACAGGGACCCCCTATCCGCAACCCGAGGAAGCGTTCCGTGGCTTTGTCATAGGCCGTTCAGTTCTATTTCAAAGGAATCGAAACCGAAATCAAAGTATATATATATATATATATATATATATATATATTATACAATTTCAAAAAATTTATAACTCTTAAGATTTCTAAAATGAAAGCTACATTTTTTGTAGCGCATTTATGCCACAGGCACCTGTGAAAAATCATTACGCAGCCAAACAAAAAAAGTCTCTTTCCGGGTCTGGAGATCAGTCCATGTTTACTATATGTTTTTGGTGTCGCTGAATCCGAATCCGAGGACCAAAGAACCCCAGCACGTCAGGGTTCTGACACAACCTCAAAAACCCTTTTAAAAATCTCTTATCGGGTCTGCAGTTCAGACCACGTTAAATATATGTTTTTGGGGTCGCTGAATCCGAATCCGTAGTCTTAGAGACTCCAGCACGTCAGAGTTTTGATTTTCAAAGAAACGCGTGAAATTTATTTATCCGACTAACGTGCACCTGAATTACGGGTTTGATGCCGCCATGGCAGGCGCACGCAAGCGTCTTACGATGCGGGGAGTCGGATCCCCAGGATTCGGAATCCGCGACCCCAAAAACATACAGTAAACATGGTCTGACCTCTAGACCCAAGAAAAGATTCATTATAAGGTTTTTTTGAGGTTATGTCAGAACCCTGACATGCTGGGGTTTTTAGATAGATAAAAGTTTATTTTTCAGCCTGCTGACCTTAAAAAATGGACTTGCTTACACTTTCATTTTGTACAGAATTTTTTTTAAACTAACCCTTAAAAACTAACATCCATCCATACCTTATCTCTAGGACCGTACTCTCACAACGCCATGCCTTCGTCGCTCCGCCTCGCCTAGCTCGCATGTCCCTACTTTCTCGCATTGCGTCGCATTGCCAATCTCTGCTTTCGCGGCTAATACCTACTACTTCTTTACTATTTACAATACTTACAGCTTACTTATGTCTACTTCCTCTCCTATTTACAATCATTCCTTCTCCATTCCTCTTCCTCCTGCCTTCTCTTCTTCTCCATTTTACTCAACACTCCCTTCACCCATGCTACTGCCCTTTTTCCTCCTCTTCATGCATCAATACCTCCATGCTTATCGCACTCCTTTGCACCTCTACGCACTCCACCAACCAGTGCTCCACTCTTGCATCCTTCTTCCCACAAAGTTCACACATCCTCTTCTTCCGAGAGAACCAGAACCTATTAAAAGCCTCCATGCACCCACATCTCATCCTCGCCATAAGCTCCTGACTTCCTTTCTCTCCTTTCTCACATAAATATTGCGCTCTCGCCCTTAGCATAATACACACATAGTTCCCATTAAACTTTGACTCTTTTATTCTCTCTTCCCCTCCTGTCTTCTCTCTCTCCATGCCGTTTCTCTTAAACAATTCATATACCTTCCTCCCTTCCTTGTGCATCATTCTCACTTCATCCATCTGCAGTCCATTCGTTCTAAAGTACCTTTCCCTCTCAACCTCCATCTTCCCACCCCCTCTTCTGTTCTCCTTCTCCCACCAACACTCCCTAACCAGCCTACTTCACCCCTCTTCCGAAAATGTTTCCCCATGTTTACACGCTTGACTGTCCGCTAGGATACTCAAAGTCGTTCTCCTCGTCTCCCTCCTGACAAAATAATTAGGCGTGTTCCCTGCAAACCCCAGGGTCCACTTTACATACCTCTCCTGCGTTCTATTTACCTCTTCACTTTCCTTCCACCCCCACACCCCACACAATTTCATTCTCCTTCCAAAATCATCTGCGAATAACTTCTTCCCCAACCCCCACACTTGCCTCATCACCACATTTTCCCTCCTCACTGTCTTTTTTATGTGACCATCCACTCCCCCATTCCTCCGAAACAAGAAGCCCAGGTTCACGAAACCTTTCACCTCCTGCACCTTCTTTCCCTCCCACTTCCACTCCCGTCCCTTATCCCTTCTTCCTCCTTTTCTGAACACCATAACCTTGAACATTTCCGCATTAAGCTCTAACCCTTTCTTATCCAGGTATCTTCTTAACCTCTTCATCATCTCCTTTGAGGCCTCCTCGCTGCTTGCCAGCAACACTATGTCATCTGCATACGCTAGTGACCAAATTCTAACCCCTCCTATCCTGACTCCTCTTACCACCCCGGCCTTCAGCTTTCTTTCCATATCCGCAATTGAAATCTAAAAAAGCGTTGGGCTAAGTAGACACCCTTGCCTTAAACCCCTGTCCATCCAGAATCCCTCCTAAATCCCCTGCCCTACTCTCACATTGTCTTTGGTCTCTTCATATATCTCCCTTACCCTCGCGATCAGGCCTCTTTCCACTCCCCTATCCTCCATCGCCTCCCACCCCCTCCCCCCTAGACGCCGAAGGAAACGCGCCTTTGAGATCCACAAAAAACGTAGATATTGTCGATAGTACTTCTACCCGCCCTAAAGCCCACCTACGTCTCCCGCAATATTCTTTTCCCCTCGACATCCTTCCGCTGTCTCTCTGCCACCACCATCGCGTATACTTTATACGCCGTATTCATTAACGTAATCCCTCCATAATTTTCATGTCTATCCGTATCTCCTTTCTTATACAGTGGCACTATCAACCCTTCTCTCCCCCCTCCATAATTTCTTCACTACCTCCTTCAGCCTCTCCCTAACCTCTTCTGTACTTAACAGCCAACTTTTCTTCCCAGCTCCCCAACTCCACAACCGCCACTTCCTTGTCCTTTCTCCCCTCCAACTTAACTTTCCTTACCATGCCTTTAACCCACTCTATGCTCTGTAGCAGCGCTTCCACGCCCTCCCTTTCTTCCCCGCTCTTTAGCTTCAACCCTCTTATCACAATATTATTCCTCCAGTCTGCCTTCTCTTTTCTCTCCTTCCACATCCTAATTTCCTCTTTCATCTGCTTTATTTTAACTTCTTTTTCTTTCCATTCCCTCTCTAAACCTTCTACTCTCTCCCTCAGCTCTTTCACCTCCTTTTCCCATTTCTCATCGCTGATCATCAAGTCCTCCCTAATGCCGTCCATCTGCTCCTTAGTCCCCCTTACGTCCTTTCTCAGCCCCATGATCTCGCCTATCAGCATCCCGAGAGCCTTGTTCTCTGAGTTTCCCTTCATTTAGGGCCAACAGTCATACCACGCTGGAAACACCAGTTCTCGTTAGATCACTGAAGTTAAGCAGTGTTGGGCGCAGTTAGTACTTGGATGGGTGACCGTTCGAGAATACTACTGCGTGCTGTTGGCGTCGTGGGTGTGGTCAGCCCACACTTGTAGTTTTTTGATACAAGAAACTATCTACCTAGAAACACTACCCGAATCGGGTAGTGTCACGCCTACCCTGCTAGGGAAATGGCTTAATGGTATACATACAGGTTAAACCTGTAGCGGTATCCACAAATTTTTTTTTTAAAAATGGTAAAATTATCAACTTATTTGAAATTGATTAACATATAAATTTGTGTAAACAATTATTAATTATAATAAGGTGAGTAATTATAATAAGCATTATGTATTTATTGAAGTGAGGTGTCATTGGTTTGAGAAAAAACAACTGTTGCTCGAAGGAACAACAGTTACATCACCGAACCACCAAAAAAGTTGTGGATGCGGTTCAAAACGATCGAACGCGCAGAGCTCCGATTACCCTAGAGTTCCTGACGCTGGAAATAATTTAGATCGAAATACGACGACGAAGCAGAAAAGCGATCACATTGAGTGGATGAATCGATTCAAGGATGACTTGCTGGACTGCTTCCATGCCCGGATTTTTCCTGTTCGCAGGGGCTTTATGGCGCGAATGCACACTCCGTGGTTTCAAAAACAGCAAGAGTTTCAGCATCTACGCCTCATATCGATGGGTCTTAAAAGAAACTACGCAACTCGCAGCGACGGATAGAAACTACGTATCTGGCGCGCTCTATACTAAAGTATATACAAATTTCTATATACTTAGTATGGAGCGCGCCCGAAACGTAGTTTCTATTCGTCACTGCAAGTCGCGTAGTATCTTTTAGGACACATCGATATTTGAAGTCGAATATGCCCATTCTGTAGTGTCTGGTGCTGCAATAAGGCAAAATTCAAAAAGCTGGCCAAAACTATAAAACGTTTTCCAATCGAGCTAAAAATCACTGCTGGATGGTTTTTGGGGTCAATAAATACGAATTTAAAGTCAGAATATGAGAAAACAAAATGGAAAATCGGACATTGCGGGCGGGTATGCGAAACAAGTGTTTCATTCTTTTGAAACTTAGTATGAGGAGTTTTCGAGATCGCTGGTGATGACACACACACACACACAACGGCAGGGGGCATTTTCGAGCAGCTGCATGTTCAATTTTCCAATGACTGACGTCCCAAACTACATCCTAGGATAGATGCGGTCACAGAACTCTAAAGAGTTTCTCGAAGTTTTTCTGAATTTTTATAGAGTTTTTTCGTTATTTTCCGTTAGGTTTTTGTTTTATTTCACTCAACTGGATAATCAATATAATTTAAAATTTATAAAGTGGTTTTTTACTCATTTCCAGATTACGATTCCATTTTCTTCAACCACCTCACCTCATTAACTCCCCAAAAAAGAAACTTCATTGTTGAGGTTTTTGCCAGCTTTTTGGGATTCAGCCGAACTGTATGTTAGGATGCACTGTACTCCTACGCGGAGAAAAAACTCCGGGGTTCAGCGCCAGAAAGTTCAAGGTATTAACGCATGGACTATTCATCAGTCGCACATCGCAGGCGTCTCTTGCTTTATTTTTAAGCGCCTCCACGGTCCGCGGTCTATACCACGCAGGAGGTGTGGTATAAAGGGAAATCGCAAGGAGACTCACCGAGAAAGTCCGTGGAGGCTCTTGGAAATTTCGCTCGCACTCTGGGAATTAATGCGTGAAAAATGTTCTCGCGCTAATGCCTAGGTTTTTCTCTCCGTGTACCGGAAAATGGCAACTTGTCCAACCCAGAGTATTACAGGCCAATGACTTGTTTGAATACACTGTATAAGATCTTTACAGCTGTCCTAGACAACAATTATTTGAAGGATGGAGCCTGTTTGGAAAGAGATGTACGAAGAACGAGGCTAAGAATATGGTGTAGCAGGATCACGAGAGAACCTGCTAGTTGACAGTTGCGTCTGCAAAATCGCAGCAATCCAAGAGCGCTGCCTGCTGATGTTCTGCATTGACTACCGGAAATCTTTCAATTCAACCTATCACAGACTTATCATCTGGCTGTTGGAAAGCTTGAAAGCTCATCCACACATGGTGAGGTGCATTGAGAGATTGATGCCCCTCCGAAAAAGTAGATTCACTACCTTATCTGGAAATAATCGTTCGACAACCAACGGCGGCACATTCTAGAGTGACGTCTTCTAAGGTGACACCATGAGCCCTCAGTTCTTTTGCATAACATTTTTGCCATTATCTCTCGTACTACACGATTTCTCTGAGTACCTCTACGACGACAAAAATTGTTGCAAGCATAAGGTCACTCATGTATTTTATATAGATGAATATAGATGACTTAAATATCCATGCCAATATTTATCTGAGATGAGGACGAATTACTGCTCGCCGCGCCGGTTCTCCTTCATTCGTTTGGAGTACTTCATCGGTCAAGCACGAGCGTGGACTTCTGCATCTCCAATGTCTTTATAATTGTATAATTCTGGTTACAGATTACATCGTCGCAAATAAAAGAGATCCTCTCCTAAAATAGGTCATAAAACGCGAGATGATTGGCAAAGGAGCGATCTTTCACAAATCCGCGGAATACGCGGCCAAGACATTTGGCCTTAATTTATCTTCAGAAGTGAGAAAAGTGCATTACTCCATCTATATTCCTCTCTTCTCAAAGCCCCAGTAGAGAAGGCAGAGGTCAGTAAATTCCACTAACAGCTCTTCAACGAGAGAATGTACGGAAACTTCTATAGAAATGTATGAAATCCGCCCTTGTCCATGTAGCTAACTTTTGCTTTTCTCAAATAATCAGGACTTAATTCAGGCACAGACGGTTTCATTTTCACGTGCCAGGACGGTGGGACTCACGCAGAAACGACTTATCTCTACATACACAATGCGGCCCAGAGAGTGCCTTACTACCAACCCTGGTCTGGCGAAGGCACCAAGGGAGATGAAGTCAATTATCCAAAACGAGAAGTACCAAATTTTTTGTAACTACACATTTCGGACAATAGTCTCCATTCCACACTTGAGGCCTTACAGCGTTGTCTAGGAATTTGAGAAACGAATTATATTCGTGATCGAATTTTCGACACCGGCCAATTACTATCAATGGTTTGTAACCTCAAGGCCCTACCCGCGAGCGAAAAATATGCCGAGGCAATAGCGGGATGGATGCAGAGGGCTGTCATTCTCTGGTCGCTTCGTGTCCTCAAGAAACACGAGGGTTTTGCCGTCCTGTCGTAGTGATTTTGTTTTTCCCTGTGGCCACCAATCTCACGGTCGTGTGACGCGGCCATAGGTATGATTTACAGCAGGTCCACTGGGAGCCAGTGCCATTTTCATAGATGACAGTTGCTTCCTGTGGTACCCTACGAGCCCGCGTGTGTGTTTGTGTTTGTGTCCCTTAAAATTGACCAGCAACCACAAAGTGACAGTCTCCTCGATATGAAGCCTCTTCGAACGGAGATCGCTAACTCTTTTCCGAGTTTCTCAAAGTCGAATGGTGCCTTCAAGCATTTTTGTCCGAGTGTCGAACATTCAATGCCCGTATAGAGGTACACAGAAAAATGTTCATTGGTACCAGCACAGGGATCGAACCCCAGTTCTCTTGTTCCGAAGCCTGGCGTGCTATCTCCTAATCTACCGGGGACTCTGATGTGTGAATCAGGTTAGACCAAGGTTGAGGTCCGAAAGATGTCACATTTGCAGCAACTCATATGATGGTATCTCTCATTCAGATATATTTTTTAACGCGATATCAAACTCATAAACATTCGGCAAATGAAATTACGACCATTCACATTTGGCAATATGTAATCGGTGGGTCTAAACCCACTTCAATTTCAAGGTCCTTGCATATCTGATTCTCAACTGATTATCGTAGTTGATATTCCACTAATATTTTAGGATCAATAACGAAAAATTCGTTGGCTCCTTTTCAGAAAAACGTTAAAGAGGCATTGGTAGGCCTAATCGATTTTGCGCATATTCAGCCCTACTTTGCGTATTTTATTTTCTCAATTGTAACTTTGCTAAATCAAAGACTATTGAACGTAACATTTTGACCGCTAGTGTAATTTGGTTTTCATTTTTAAAAAATCATAAAATATCCAAGGACATAATTGCGGAATCTCTCATTTAGGTTGTATTTAAGTCAAAGTCAAACTGACAATAATTCGGCAAGTCACATTGTCACATTTTTGCCACTATGTGATGTTTTAATCCCCTCAGGAAGAAGCCTTTTAATTTAGAGCAAAGGATTGCATTTTCAACTCTTGCTCGCTTAAAACATGGGTATCGCGATTCATTAATACCTAATATTTTACTATTATTTTTCATCAGACTACTTATGCCTAAAGTCACTTTGAGGCGTTTGCCGGCAAGGTTAGTTTTTGTTGCAGCGAGTCTTCCCCTGGAATCGATGTAAACTTTATCTTTTCTTGTCTCTGTTAATAGTTTTCGTTTTGGCGTTCCATGGCAGTTAGGGAAAGTTTGTTGATTCTTCTGAATAGGAAGCTACTTTTTCAAACACCAAACTTTTCAACTACTAAAAATTTCATTGAAATTTTTCAAGAACAAGAGACTGTTTGAAAAATTCCAATCCCGACTCGTCTCTCCATTTATTATCATTAATTTTTAATACGATGTCTGCTCAACAACCAACTTTTGGAGAGCGTTCACTTCGTTTTACAACTAACTAAGGTTATGAATTTTTACTGAGGTTTGTGGCCGACAATTTTTCCTACACTTTTACTTATACTCAAGTCCCAATTCTGTACCGGTCTTGGGTCTGGTCGGCACAGAATAGGATTCTTTTTTTCATTTCAACATTCAGGACCACACATAAAGTCTCTGAACTCGGCACATTATAATACAGTAGCGCTCAGAGAGGCGCGATGTAAACAACTTCTGATACGACAATTACTATTCGAGCGAATCGGTCGAATAACAATGTCATAATTCAAATAGCCCGGCAGCTGAAATTGTCCAGCATAAAGTCACTTTTCTAGTGCTTGCCATGTAAACACTTAGTCAAAAAGATGTTAACACATATTTTTCTCAGTCGTGGTTTAATGCAAAGTCGTGATAGAGGTAGCAAGGAATAGGTATAGGAAGCAATGGAATGAATATGTAGTCATTAGGATTGAAAATAAACAAATATGTGTTATGGTAGACCACCTGTCTAAGTTGGACTGGTTTTTACAGAACGGGAAAACTTGCGCTGACTTTAATAGGATCCTTCTTTGATAAGTTGGCCACCTGTCTATCTTGTATCTTGGCCGCCCTTTTGCAAGATTTTCGCATATTCCAACCTGCCGAAGTTGGCCACTGAATTACACTCAGAGCGGTGAATTACAATTTTAAGACATATATCGTTTGAAGATTAAGATCAAATGACTTCAACTTGCTTGCTTTGCTTTAAAAGTTTTTTATTGTTCATCTTTCAGTTACATAGTTGATACATTTTAACATTTTGGTCCCTACCTGACGCGACGTTACCCTAAATTAATCGGTGTGCTCATGCTGTGTTTGTAGTAATGTTTAATTTGACAGTTAATAATTTTATGTTGTAGGAAAATATGTAAAAAACCTATTTAAATGTATAAATGACTTCAACCTCTCCAGTAGTCTCTTTTATCTTATTCCACATCGACTCAGTAAGCTAGGAAGGTACAGAGCCAGCAGAAGCCCCACTCAAACATCAACGACCAGTACCAGTAAGTCACCCCCCACTCCTTCATGACCGGCCAATGATAAGTCATTTTGAGATAACATAAAATAGTGAACTGTGAAGATTCAATGCATTCGATCTCTGATCACCGACTAGACGTAGAAATATTTCATCCTAACGTATAATCGCTTCGATACATACCGTTCTTCTAAGGAACATAGGAACATTCAATAAAAAGAAACCTCAACGACTGCATAATGGGTACAAAACGGACGAAGATTATTGAGTTGACAATTGAAATAATGAAAGAAGGTTTGTACTTACTCGAGAAAGGTGATAGTCAGTGGAAAATAGCAGAAGCTTTTTCTGTAGCGAAGTCAACTGTTGGGAACATCGATAAAAACAGGATCGAGATTCTGAGAGCCTGGAATGAAAACTGCTGCAGGAAAAAAAACGAAAATTACGTGAAACTGAAAATGAAGAGCTCAACAACTTGGCTTTTTAGTTTTTCTGTGAATGTCGTTCTATCGATATTTCAGTCAGCGGACCTATGCTCCAGTAAAAAGCTAAAGAAATAGCAAAAAAGTTTGGTGTAGAAAAATTTCAAGCCAGCAACGGTTGGTTGGAATCTTTCCAAAGACGACAAAACATTAATTTTTGGATTCTTTGTGGCGAATCAGCAGCAGCGGATTTAGAAGTAGCAGCAGAATGGAAATACAAATTGCCAAATTTATTGAAGGAATACGCTCCTGAAGATCAATTCAACGCTGATGAATTCGCTTTACTTTATCGACAAATGCCAAAAAAAGCTTGGTGGTCAAAGGAGAAAAATTCGCAGGTAAAAAGCTTGCAAAGGAAAGGTTAACTGTACTTGCCTGCTGCAGTTCTACTGGAGAAAAATTGAAGCCATTGGTTGTCGGAAATGCTGAACGTTCTCGTGTATTCAAGGCAGATGGAGTCGATCCAAAAAATCTTCCCGTTACTTGGCCTTCCAATAAGAAGGCATGGATGACTGGAAATTTATTTGAGGAGTGGCTTACCGATTTCAATCAACAAATGGAAAAATCGAAACGGAAAATCCTGTTACTTGTTGATAATTCCACTAGTCACAAGTGTACAAAAATATTAAGCCATGTAATAGTGAAATTCCTTCCACCTAATCTAACATCGGAAGTTCAACCGCTGGATCAGGGAATAATACGAGCTTTTAAAGCTCGCTACCGTAAAAAAATGCTACAACATCTCATCACATTTGCTGATGACTGCGATACACGATCTCAGTTTCTCAAATTAATTTCAGTCTTCCATGCACTTCGTTGGGTGAATAGTGCCTGGCAGGAAATTTCGCCAGAAACAATAAGCAAATGCTTTCAACGCTCAGGTTTTAAAGAAAGAACAGATGACATCGATGAAGACGAAGATGTAGGCTTAGCTGAGGTGATAAATTCTTTTCCACCTGAAATTCAAAATGACGTGATCTCAGTTGATGAGACTATAAACGCCGATATTGATTTGATTCTTCATGAAGAAATACCTTCTACATCTAACGATATTTTACAATCAATTTTGCAGCAAAAAGAACACTCTGATGCCGAGTGTTATGATAGTGATGATGAAAAAATGAACGACGACAGTACGCCAGTGCCAACTCATAAAGAAGCTCTACAATATTCAGCGCAACTGTTGAGGTACTCTTCCAGTCACCAGCCTCAGCTAATGAATAGTTTATTTAAGGTGCAAAGTGACATGAGGAAACATCTCTTCTCTGCAGCATTTACCGAGCAAATGAAAATTAGTGACTTTTTTGTCAACTGTAAAGAATGTAGAAGTTGGAGCTGTTACACTGAATTTACAATAAAATTCCTCCCATTTGATACATATCGGCCCTTTTTAGGGCCACCTATTATTTTTTACGAGGAACACTTTAGAATTATTGACATGTTTGCTATTTAATACATACCCTGACTTCGAAAAAAAGGTTTTCAGGATTTATAAATTGCATTTTTTTCCATTCAAAACAGTTCTTTTGAGCTGCAACAGAAATGAGACAACGGAGAATGGGAGTGCAGTTATCATCATGTCGTAGTGTCACACTTGATGTATCCTCATTTCGAGAAAAAAATCTTATTTCAAGATCATAACAAATAAGCTGCAATAAAATGATCCCGCTGCTTGTCTGTGAAGATTAGAAAAGTTCCATCTTCTTAAAATAACGTATTTTGCTATTTATTTCATCCATAGGTGTATGTATGTACGTATTATGAAAAAAACAGGGGTTTCGAAACATAATTTCTGTAAGTTGGCCACCTGCCTAAGTTGGTCACAGTTTGATGGAACCGCGGCTGGCCAACATAGACATGTTTTACTGTAGTTCTGGTTATTGACTGTAGACAGGCGGCTATTAGCACTCATTATTATCAATTAAATATACATAATATTTTTCATAATGAAAATATGTAAAATTGAAGGATATATGACCTGGAATTTTGATTCAATTTCTTTTGAAGTTAGTTGGTCGCGGACTGCAAAGAATAGCAACAATTTTATTCCGATCTCTCGATATCGTGTGAGGGTATTAGGACAGTCTGAATACATGATGTGCAGGCTGATCGAAGCTGTTTACTCCTCGCCATATACAAACACTCGCGCACAGGATGCGCCTCGGTATATGCACGTGACATTAAAGGTCTGCTCCGCAGTAGGATTATTACGTAACGTTACATCTGCGGAAATGTGTACGGACGTTTTATGATTGGAATACGGATTTTTACGGGTTTTCGTTCAAGAACAGGAGTTTCATTGCATAGCTGTCCGATGCTGTTGGCGTGTATTGGTCCTTCGGCAAAACGGCACGTACGTTTATGGTACTCCCGTTATTATCTCTCTGAAATCAGGGAAAATGCATACTATCTGCCCGAAAGAATACAAATTAGATACTTTCGTTGAAAATTTTCAAATACGTGAGGTTATATCTTCAATTTAAGAAACAATGCAAATCTTTACTGATTACTGAATTCAAATTTCAATTGAGTGGCCTGCAAGTGGTGATTGTCGTGGTTCTCGCACAGAAAAAACACCGGAGGTAATTGTTGTTGCAGGTAATCTTTACCCTGAAATTTAGGTAAAGATTACATATAGTTTTTTCGCTATGTATTTATTCTTTCATTCACACCTAAAACAAAATAATTGTGATTTCTTTATTTTAACAAAACTCAAAATAGAGGCGTTTTAAGCTTTTTTCATATTTTCTTAACTTAGTATTTCCGTGCAGAAATCGCCGAGTTTGTTCCTAGTTCCATACTTGGGCCAGGCTGTGGGCCCCTAACATGGGTCTAGCTTGAATTTTGCAATGTCTCGAGATTGGGCCCAGCTAATATTATTGTTCCTGAAATTGATAACAGATGACATGGTATTTTTCTCTTTTTGTCTCATTACTTGCAATTTTCAAGTGTAAAACTTCTCAAAGTGGCAAATTTTGTAAAAATCAAAATTCTTCAATTCTCTTGAAAGGAAATTCCAATTGATAGTTTGAGTCAAACTTGATTTTTTAATTTTTTGCAAGTAAGTGATTGAAATTAGTGATGATAGTGGTGACGGATGACGGTCGATGAATAAAATATAAGTCATCATCGAAATTAAATTTATAAAAATGCCTCAAATAAAAAGCACTCTAACAGTCCGGAGGCATCAAGCAATCGGCAGTATCTCATATTTACGCGGTGAAATTGCAAGTAAGCATTTATATTAATTATAAATAATTTCACATCAAGATTGCCCGTGACTTCTAACTTCGAACTGAAAAAACTTTTTTTTCGAATTCAAAAGTGTAAATATGTTGTTTATTTATGTAATGATGCTTAAAGCTTTAAATTATAAAACAAATATGACGGACGTAAATTAAAAAATCTGCCCGCCCCGCGGGCACATTCTCATCACGCGATTCGCGCGCGGCTCGCTAGTTTGAGCGCGCCTAGGGCGCGCACCTGTTGTATCTCGCGCTTCGCGCTCGATAATATATTCACCTCGCGCTACGCGCTCGGAAACATTTGCCTGACGCTTTAAGCTCGGTTCATCTCGGTTTTCGCACTTCATGTGCTAACTATTGCGCGCTTCGCGGGCTAATTCTCTCTTAGTTAGCTTCATCGTTATGACCTGCATTTGGTTTAATCATGTAAGTTTTACATAGAAAGAGGAACTAATTTACTTAAGGTTCTATCGACCTTAAGGAATACATTCTCATCAAGACACTCGCGCTTCGCGCTCGATATTTTGTCTGAAAATCATGTAAGCCTTGCGCCACGCTCGTTTCTGTTCATCGTTTAATGTACACTCAAATGTTTGAGCGCGATCACGGCGCGCGATTCAGTTGTCGCGGTTCGCAATGACAGTATGTTATGTTCCATGTTCTTCAGATAAAAAATGATTAAATTTGTATTTGCTTTAAAATAAAGAAGGAAATTTCTTCAATTCAGCGTACATTTCCGTATCTCTCTAATAAAAAATAAAGCATACAATCAGAAAGATTTCTTCCAACTATCTGAAAAGGGGCGAAAAAAAGTATCTAAGTTGTTTTTGGAACATATGTATATATGATAAATATTTAAATTTTTTATTGAAAAATGGACATTTGACAAAAATGAAGGGGGGGGGGGCCAAATTTTACACAAATCTAATACCTTCTCTGGATGAAAATGTGAAAATAGAATAAACTGTTCGAATTTTCAAGTACCATGAACATTAATTATTATTATACCATTAAGCCATTTCCCTTTCGGGGTAGGCGTGATACGCTCGGTTGGAAAATAGTAATGTGGGGAAGGAGATATACATTTCTGAGATTGATCTAGAATTTGCGTGTTATTTATTTAAATAACACGTTCGTCCCACAACATTGCTCCGACCCAGGTGGCTGATCAATCTCTCTAGTCATCACCAAAAGTAAAGAGCCTCAAAAAATTATTATGTGTGCGGTCCCCCACTTGGGCCTATTAGTATCTAAGGTCTTTAGTTTGAGGCGTCATACACTTTACTCACATTCTTTTTATAAATTATTTGTCGCCACACTTTTCTGTCCTGGCATACTTCTCTACCTTCCTTCACGTCCATGCATTTTTTTAATGCAAGCTCTCGTGTTTCTATGGCTTCTTATGTATCTTCGGATTAACGTCTCATTCACAGATTCTCACCATTCTTTTGGTGGTCTACCCCTGGGCATTCTGCCATTTACTTCACCTTCATTCACTTGTTTGGTTAGTCGTTCATCTTTCATTCTTCGAAGATGTCCGAACCACCTTGAATGATTTCTTTCCAAAATGTCAACTAGTGTCTCTCCTGTATCACATTCTGGGAGGATTGTCTCGTTTCGGACTTTGTCTTTCAGTTTTTTCCCGAAAATTGTGCGCAGAGGTATCATACCAATCACGTTAATTTTACCCCTATCCTTTTCTTAACGGGTCCATGACTCGCTACCGTATAGTACAGTCGGTACAAACATAGAATTATGTATCGCCATTTCAGCTTTTTTTGATATATTTTTACTTCTGAGAATTGACCTGCTCTACCGATAACCTTCTGACCCTCGTTTATGCGCCTATCTATCTCCCCATTTATCATCCCGTCACTAGTGAATAGGCTACCTAGATATATATGCTTATCAACTTTTTTAATTTCTCATCACTTAGGACAATGTTGCAAATTGTTTTATCACCTTTTCCTTCAAACATTATGATATATGTTTTATTCACGTTAATTTTCGCAGTGTTAAAAATGATATCCCGTAGCCCTATCTATGCGTTTGTTTAGCTTATTCTAAAAATCTATCCGCACTTCCGGTTTCTTCAAATTTTCAATCTTGTTTCGCGTTTGTTTCATTTTTTTGGTTCTCTTTCTTCTCCATCCCCGCCCTAAGCTCATTTTGGAGACTAGAAGGCAATGGTCAGTATCACATCCAGAGCCCCTCATGACTCTTGTATCTTTGACCAGTTCTCTTAGTCTTTCATCCATAATAACGAAGTCAATTATACTGTGCCTATTTTTTTTACGCCAGGTGTAAATGTGGATTATTCTATGTATAAACCAAGTATTTGTAATAAATAGGTCCTTTTCTAAGCATAAGCTAACTAACTTTTCCCCGTTATATTTTTTTCTTGTTGGATGCCCAGAATTTGTTAGCACCCTTTCTGTATTACGGTGGGTGTAGGGGGCACAGAACCACTTGGTAACTGTAGACACTCAGCGAGAAGAAGAGTTACTATTTTGTGTAGTATGTCTTACTTCTGTGAAGAGTAACTTTGCCGATTTCACATTGTACCGCATATAAGTATGTATGCACTACACGCATTCTATACACGATTTATAAATAGAATAGCTCGAAACATTCGACGACAAAAATTATGTAAAATGCCGATTGATTTGGAAAGGAAAAAATTATTTTATATATGATTACTGCACTGGATTTACGATTCACAGCTCCACAAAAAAAATCGAGAAAATTACCCCTGGCGTCTGACTGTGTCTATGATATGTTTTCGGGGTCGCTGAATCCAAATTCGGGGTCCATTTAGCCCCACCACGTCAGGATTTTCCATAACCTCAAGAAATAGGCCCAAAAACACAATAAATCCTTTATCCATTAACCACTCAATCCCAATAAACCCATAAACCCTCAACACCTTAAACCTTTTAACCCATAACCCCTTAACCCCATAACCTCAAACTGTCATAACCTTAAAACCCCCAAACGTGGTAAAAAAGAGACATATGCGCGTTGAAGCCCTGGAACAATGTATGTTCGAGCCTTGCATGCTTCTTGAACCTTAAACCCACAGGCTTCGATAACCTCATAACTCCGAAAGCTCACAACCCGGTGAGCATGAAACTTTCGTTGGGAGAACCTACGATTTGCCGAACCCAGGAACAACGACGAGGACGTAGTAGGCTTCTGTTCCCTTTGGGGTGCTTTATTAACGTGTGTTCCCCTTGCCTCACACTTTTCGGGGTGCTTTATTAAAGTGAGGTCCCCTTGCCTCTCACTCTTCGGGGTGCTTCTTGAAAGTCTGTTCCCCTTGCCTCACACTTTTCGGGGTGCTTTATTAAAGTGAGGTTCCCTTGCCTCTCACTCTTCGGGGTACTTTTTGAAAGTGTGTTCACCTTGCCTCACACTTTTCGGGGTGCTTTATTAAAGTGAGGTCCCCTTGCCTCTCAATCTTCGGGGTGCTTTTTGAAAGTGTGTTCCCCTTGCCTCACACTTTTCGGGGTGCTTTATTAAAGTGAGGTTCCCTTGCCTCTCACTCTTCGGGGTGCTTTTTGAAAGTGTGTTCCCCTTGCTTCACACGAATAGAAAAAATAAAATAACAAGAAGAGAAATTCACTATATGTAAAAGAATGACTAAATTATAAGAAATGAAACTCAATGAAGATACCACCTTTATTTATCTTCCTTAGACCTTTTATGGTAACGAACTTGTTTAGTTTCAAAAGATCTACGGAGTGAATGCTGTTTATGATTTCTGTCTGCATCTCTTTTCAAATTCCAGCAATAGTCTGCCATCATAGTCTCACCCGATGTTTCCTGATAACGTTTCTCCATATCTTTCATGTCTTGATGACACCTTTCTCCCTGTTCTTCGCTGTAATCGCCGAGTTTTCCTGGGAAGTAATCAATATGTGAGTCTAAGAAATGTAACTTTAGACTCATATTACAGCCCAAAGTGTGATAGTTTTTCACCACAGCTCTTACTAATTCTTTATATTTTGGGCTCTTCTTATTGACCAAAAAATTTTGAGCTACCTCGCGAAAACTGAGTCACGCAGCTTTCTCTTTCTTTGTCATGTGGGCTGTGAAATTTGTGTCATTGAAGAAGACTCGGATCTGTGGACCATCAAAAACTCTTGCTTTTAACTTGGCTTCACTTAGTTTCGGCATTTTACTCGCTATGTATGAAAAACACTGACCTTCTTTATCCAAAGCTGTCACGAACTGTTTCATCAAGTCAAGTTTTAGATGAAGAGGAGGTATCAATATCTTCGTTTCATCTACAAGTGGTGTTCTAATAACGTTTGAAGACTTGGGTTGTAATGATACTCGTTTAAGCCATTTCTTCTTAGAATAGTGATTTTTACGATCCCTACTATCAAAAAGACAAAGAAAACAGGGAAATTTAATGTTCCCACTCTGCATTCCCAGAATAATACAAATAGACGCCACTCTTCTGCCTTGTAGACACCATCTTTTATAGTGTTCATGAGCCCGGCTATATCGTTGCAATACACTGAATGAATGCCTTTGTCGTGAGTAAAGAAGGGTGTGAATTCTTTCTCCCTATTCCTATACACGGTTATTTTTGCATATTTCTCGAGATTTTTTTGTTTCAACTTAGAGGCCAGAAGTCCATGAGCCTCTTTTGATAATCCCAACTCTCTCCCCAAGTCACTTAATTCTTCTTGACTTAAAAGTTGTGGCATCGAATTTTTTGATCTTCGACCCTCCTCGCTCGCACTCGATCTGCCAGATTCAATCTCAATATCACTCTCAGTGAGGACTCCGTCATTTGTGTCCATATCCAGTATATCTACATCTTCCATTCCTTTGGCATCTCTCTCAAAATTGCTGTCTGCTACTCTTTTCTTGGGACGACCAATATTATTCGGAATCAAGACTGCGGGTATAACTCTGCTTGACTGAAAATAATTGATTTTCAAACGATTTTTAGCACTGTAACCCCGTGTGTCCGTCATACAAAAGAAACGATCTTCTTTAGATTTAGGCATGCCCCATAAAGCAGGAGCAGTGTATTTCAACTGTGTTAAGTTTTTAGTTTTGTGACAGTTAGTCAACATTTTATAACAGGTTCCACAAATAGCATGTGGAACCCAATTTGCGTCCAGACTCGACATTTCCAATCATAAACAATATTTATATGCCTTAATAACAGCGTCACTGATATTTTTCCGTGATTTGGATGGTTCATAAGTACCGCAAACATAACAAAATGTGTTTGATTTACTAGAATCATCGTGCACATGTGGACTACAAAATCTCGTAGATGTCTGACTTCTTGTAGCTTTATACTCCATTGAGGCCAAAGAACTCACCTCTACAAACTGCGTTCCGAAGATTTGACAGATTTGAGAAAAAGCGATCTTGAAACAAAAGCATCGTCCTCTTGTCTGTTTTGTTTTGAACGACTTGAATATATTTTTTACACAAACAGAATTATTTGGCTACGAGATCAGGTGAAGTGAGTCGCATAAGGAAAATTTTTACTGCGAAAGGATTCCTGTTGAGACAAATGAACATCCTCTCAACCTTACTTTTGAGAGGAAATTCCATTAACGTCAAGAAACATCCTTTTGTCACAAGAGGACATTTCTCTGAGTGTATGTCTCTTTTTTACCACGTTTGGGGGTTTTAAGGTTATGACATTTTGAGGTTATGAGGTTATGGGTGCAAGGGTTTAAGGTGCTAAGGGAGTATGGGTTTATTGGGATTGAGTGGTCAATGGATAAAGGATTTATTGGGTTTTTGGTCCTATTCTTTAAGGTTATGGAAAATTCTGACGTAGTGGGGCTAAATGAACCCCGAATTTGGATTTAGCGACCCCAAAAACATATGATAGACATAGTCAGACTCCAGGGGTAATATTCTCAATTTTTTTGTGGAGCTGTGTTATTCTTACACAATTGCACGCCTAGAGACTTACACATATGATCGCACTCTCAAACGCTTTGAAAAATCGCCCCGCTAGGGAATCGAACCCTACCTAACTAACTAAGACCTGCCCTAAATCCTAAATCTAGCGCACGCGTTAGTCATGTGAGCTACGGAACCGCTCAGATTTTTCGGACAAACTCTCGGTCAAGCGGTTTCTCTCTGAAAAACTTGACCAGCTAAGAAATGATAATAAATGTTTACTTGAAATTTTTTTAATTAATATCTTACAGATGATATCTAATATTTTGTAACAAGCTTGGCAAAAATGTTTTGCTCATGAGTATTAACTCACATAGTGAATATATTATCAATAATTTATGTGTATTATTATAAAATGATTAAAATTACAATTTCTAAAAAGTACATATTTTGTATTATTGAAAATTAAGAGTTGAAAAAATATTTTCGGATGAAATTTTAAGAATTTTTAATTTGATTTTATTATCATCTCACTTTATTTCGAACGCAACATTCATTTACATAATTGATACATAAATAAAAAAATAAAAAAATATCGTAATAATATATCAAATTCAAAATCAAAATCACTTTCAAGACTGTACAGACGTAGAATAGTAATTCAAATTCAAAATTTTTGCAAAAATTAAATTTCTCTCATGACATATGGGGACGTAGAATTAGAATAAAAACTGTTTGATACAAAAAAAAATTCGGTTCCCAGAAATTAATGTTAAAAATCGCGATATCACAGTAGTATGGTGGATTTTATTGTTGTTAAAAATCTGAAAAAAATATTTTTTTTTCATAAAATGGTAGTAATTTCTATAAATGTCAATGTGAAAAGGTTGAAAAAATTATTACTGTATTAAAATTGAAAAATAATTTGAACTAGAATTTTTATTACAAATTATTTTTTAATTATTATTTCCAGAAATGAAATTGTTACGTCATAGAAAACATAAAATACTTTCCTTTTGAATTAGGTTCCTCGTTTTAGTTGAGATCGAAGATCTCGCACAGGGAAGAGGAAAGAGTAGCCAATAAATAAGTATGGATTTGTTTGAACAATTTATTATGAATAATTACAATTGAAATGTATTACTTATTAAGGGTTCAGCACAAGAAACTGAAGTAAGACTTATAGACTTCTCTCTAATCCTTGGCTAGGACCTTGAAAATAAAGGAGACTGCTATATTATGACCCAAAGGAGTTAGATAATGAAATTAGAGTTATTAGAATTAGGACTTACCATTTATTGATTCGATTGAAGAATCAAATGAAATCTGTATGGTCTTTTAGATCTCCGTGTAGTGGTGTGGAAGAAGGGGTTGTGCACCTTGATGAGAATAAAAATTAGGTACATCCTTAATTGATGATTAAAGAGTTCTAATTGTCGATGAAAACAATAGTGGGTCCAATTCAGGATGGAATTGATTCGAATTATTCCGAGATGGAAAATTCCAGATTCGGGTTTCCCAGTGTACAACACTGTCACTAGGGCACACGCACTAACACGCGAGGGATACTGGTTTTTAGACACTAGACACTGGACAGTCGAATCGGAGAAAACCGTAGGATATAGAGAAGAGTTGAATGGAACTATAACTTCTAATTTCTACCTAATCTTTCAGACCCATGTTGCTCCATTGAGTTTTTATAGGCCCTATGGCGACCAGTGCTTCCAACGCGGGCACCTTGCACTACTGCGCATGCGATGCATAAGGCGCTTCATTGGCTGCTGTTAGCGCTTTTATTTGAAATTTTAAGAAATACAATTTCTTTATTTATTAATTATGATAAAAAATAATTTTTTCAACATGTTCAAGTGGTATGCAGGTGGTTTTTAATATATTCTGAGAATTAGGTTACACAAAAAATGGATATTCCAAAAATAAAAAATATTATGTTATTTAATATAATCTTCCTTTTATTTTTTGAAACCTAAGGCTCAGAATATATTAAAAACCATCCACGCACCACTTGGCCATGTTGGAAAAATTATCTTTGATTCTTAATAATAAATAGAAAACATTTAATTCTTAACATTTAAAATGAGCGCGCGAACGGCATCCAATGAAGCGCCTTGTACATCGCATGCGCAGTAGTGCAAGGTGCCCGCGTTGGAAGCACTGATAGCGACGTCCCTGCATGCTGGGACGTTTATGTATACGCATACGCCACGAATATATATAGATATACTATAAGGCTTGTAATGTTCTCAGTATATCTATAGCTGTGTCCTCCAGTTTCCACGTGCTTTTGTGCTCTGAAGTCTACGCGTCTATGGCTAGACAATGTACGTCATAAATACTAGATTCAAGAAATAGACACAATTATTTCTTATATGTAAGTTTATATTCGTGAAAAGAACATATTTACGTATACAAAAAAAAATGTGTGTGTGTGTGTGTGTGGTATTAGATATTTTTTGAGATCAGGGATTACATATTGTACTTACTAGTAGTCTTGCGCACGCCAGGGCGCACGCCTACTAATTTTTTTATGAGAAAGAATAAACCAAATACTTATTTTTTCTATACTATTCATATTTGATTAATGTTGAAAAATATTTGTAGGTACAAAATAATGATTAGAAGGCACGAAACTCACTACAGGATGATGTACGTAGCCTCCAATAAGGAGCTCCTTTTCATTTTTGTTCTTTGTTAAAGCTAAAGGAGTAACAGGTTCTCATCATTTATTTTTTGGTAAATTCTGCCATCGTTATCATCTTAAAAGAATTGTGAATATAATTATAATTCAATTTATTATAATTGGTTCTTAAATTTGTCTAACACTTAACTTATTTGTAAATTATACCGCCGTAATACATTTTGTATTTTATAAATTAAAAGAAAAGTTATTTCTAAAATAAATTGTGAATAATTCGTTATAACATGTACATGAGCATATAAATTTCAAATTGATAAATACTACGAATAATATTAATTTTCATGATTATATAAGTTTTACAAAGTTTAAAAAAATAAATGATACATAGAATAATGGCAGTAACTACCAATCTTTCAGTTTTTAAGGAATATGATAACAAATTCTTAACTTGTCTATTTGCTCGGCAATTATTGCTTTCATACTCTATAGTAATCCATCCACCACTAATATCTTATTATGCATTGAGAGATGTAGTGAACTTTCTCTATGAAAAATTAATTTTCTAATTTTTATTGTAAATGATGTACGTTATTACGAAAAAGTAAAATGTATTTTAGTATGACTTTTTTATACATGAACACTTTTATCGTATCTGTTGTTCACGTAAAAATTGTCGCCCGCAATCATGCGGCAATTTATTATGATTTAAAAATCCTTCATTTTCCTTTCCGTGCCCTCCTCGATCGACAGCGAACGCATCGGGAACAAGGTATGCTAGCATTAAGATTCTTACTCTGTAAAATAAGTTGTCTTTATAATAAAGGAATTCGACCCAAGAGGCGTGAGTGTCGGGAGCATCGAGGTTCACGTACACATTTTCGCTCACGCCACAAGTCCAGCGAATCAAATCACGGCCCCACCACCAGCCATGTGGTGGCCAGAATCGCCAATCGCCGGTCGCCTCCACCATGTCCCACCCGACTGGCGCGCACGCACCAGCGGGTATGGGCATAAATACAGGCAGCCTCGCTCCCCGAGGCACCAGTAGGACCAGTAGCACGAGTAGTTCCAGCGACTCTTGACGACCAGTAGTTCCAGCGACGCTCGACGAGCAAGGTCGTCATCAAAGCAACTTGAGACGAAGTCTACGACGTGGGAATTCACAGCCAGCAGCAGCCTGGCTCCACGACCTCAACCGACGCGCCGCATTCTGCCGGCGCTCGCTCAGCCCGCACCCTTCAAGCGGCATCCATCATACCAGTCGGACGAACCGTAGCAGCCTACGAATTCGGACCACATAGCACCTCATACTCACGGTACGGAACTCTCCACGCCACGAATTCTCGCTATCCTCGACGCTTCTCGTTCCTTGGGTCGAGGGAACACAAAATCAATTGATCGAATTATTGTTTATTTTATTTTTATTTTATTGTACTCAATCCCCACCCCCCTTCCTTACACACCCCATGTATAACGTAGGTTTCTAGGGTCATCGAACATGTCTAACGTGAGTTCTTGTGTCTAAACACCATCTCCTTCATCGGGGACCTGGCGGTTGCCCCTCGGGGGGACCCTCAGTTCCCTGGTAAAGGGGATCACGCTCTCTCCCTTCGTCGACGAAACGGTGGTTGCCTGCAAGGGGGACCTCCCGGCTCGTCGACTAAGGGATACCTAGAACAGTACACTATCTCCTTCATCGGGGACCTGGCGGTTGCCTCTCGGGGGGACCCTCAGTTCTCTGGTAAAGGGGATCACGCTCGCCCTCTTCGTCGACGAAACGGTGGTTGCCTGCGAGGGGGACCTCCCGGCTCGTCGACCAAAGGACACCTCAGACCCAACAATATCTCCTTCATCGGGGACCTGGCGGTTGCCTCTCGGGGGGACCCTCGGTTCCTGGATCAAGGGGATTACACCCTCTCCCTTCTTCGAGGAATCGGTGGTTACCTGCAAGGGGGACCTCCCGACTCGTCGCCCAAGGGACACATCTGAAATTATACTTTCTCCTTCATCGGGGCCTGGCGGTTGCCTCTCGGGGACCCTCAGTTCCTGGAGCAAGGGGATCACGCCTGCTTCCTTCGTCGAGGAATCGGCGGTTGCCTGCAAGGGGGACCTCCCGGCTCGTCGACCAAGGGACACTACACTATCTCCTTCATCGGGGACCTGGTGGTTGCCTCTCGGGGGGACCCTCAGATCCTGGGTCAAGGGGATCCAGCATAACCTCCTTCATCGGGGGCCCAGTGGTTGCCTTCAAGGGGGACCTCCCGGGTTGCCGATCAAGGGGACACCTCCCTCTCCCCCCTCTTCACCCCCCACATATCCAAGGCACCCTTGCGGTACGTCACGTTACACCACACACCTCTGTTTTCTCCCAGGACAGCCAACCTCCCAAGGGTACCCCCTATTTTCCCCTCTTAAGGGCCACCAGGACCATCACAAAAATCACAAGCGAAGGAATGATATTCTGTTTGATCAAAACATGTATTAAACTGAACCCTTCAACCCTTCCACCAACATACCCGCAGCATCCCGCCTCCTGCAACCAATAATTGTGGTCAACCTCCTTAACCTCACTCCCCAAGATTCCCTCCCCATTATCCACACGCCATTCACAGAAGACCTTGGATTGAATATTGGGAAAAAATCGATGGTTGAGTGGATAAATTGGAACCTAACTATCCATCGGTCCTTCCCCCCCCCCCCAACAAAGTCCCCCAGTGGGGGGGCGCCCAAGGTGGGGCAACCTATACTCATAGGTTGACGCTTGATAGTGGCACTTGCCCATCTTCGCCCACAGCCGGTAAACCACTCTCCTCTTCAGGATGACAGCACGTACTCCAGACGACTCTCGGGTGTTGAGGAACCGAGTCATCCCTAGGGGAAGCCCATCCACTTCCGGGAGTGGAAACCAACACCCGGTGGCGCCCAACCATCTTACCCCCAGGCGGAGCCCTACTTCCGACCAGACCATCTGGGGTCCCTCACCGCCGAATGTCTCCTCCCCTCGGCGAAGGTCCACCTCCGATTTTTTGATAGGGATAACTCCGCCCCCTTGCAAAATAGCACACCGCGTTCTCGGTCAAGGACCAGCACCAGATCCGCTGGACTCCTCTGTCAATCCAGGAACGCATCGCCAACCGCCCGACAATCTCTCGCACCCAAGGGCAGACAGAAGTCCCACATCCCTGGTTCTAAACAGGGCTGAAGTCACGCTACACAGCATGGCTACACGCTCCAACGGCACAGACTCCACTCTGATTGCGGAGAATCATCAGACGGCGGATCCAGCCCCTGAGAACAACCCGTCTCCCATTCACATTGTGGACCCCACGCAGAATTGGAGGCTTACCCAGAGAGATCCTTCGACTACAATTCCGGATGGTAGGGGCCATCCAAATCCTGTTCCTGGATATAGTCAGGACTCGCTACACCCTACCCATCCCATTGCGAGGGAAAGTCCACACAACATCGGTGCCCAGGCACCCACTCCCCAAGGTGCACCAGCACCCTTTCCCACCGGTGCAGCAGCACCAACCCGTTACATTGCTCAAGCTCCCAGCTATCACGGAGCACAGGCAGTCCATTCCGCCGCTGAGCATGCACCTACCCGTCACGGTGCCCCAGCATCCTGCCTTAACGATGCGCAAGCATCCACCTCTTATGGTGCCTCAGCACCCACTTATCACACTGCTCAAGCTCCAAGCTACCACGGAGCCCAAGCAGTCAACCTCGTCGCTGAGCGAGCACCTACCCTTCACGGTGCCCCGGCATCCCGCTTCAACGATGCGCAAGCATCCACCTCTTATGTTGCCTCAGCACCCACTTATCACACTGCTGAAGCTCCAAGCCACCAAGGAGTCCAAGCAGTCCATTTCGTCGCTGAGCATGCACTCACTTACAACGGTGCCCCTGCGCCCGTCTCCAGCGAGGCGCAAGCCTCCGTTGCCTACAATGCTTACGCTCCCAACGATCACGGAGTCCAAGCATCCAACCTTTTCGCTGATCAACCGCCTACACGATACGGTGCCACAGCACCAGCCTATCCGGGTGTTCAAGCACCTACCTTCAACGGGGCGTCAGCACCAATCTATTCGGGTGTCCAGGCACCTACCTTCAGCGGTGCCACGACATCAGCCTATCCGGGTGTTCAAGCACCTGCCTTCAACGGTGCCGCAGCACCAACCTATCCGGGTGTCCCAGCACCCATCTACCCTGGTGCCCCCGCACCAGCATACCAGAGCTCCCAAGTACCCACCATTATGGATACACAGGGCTCCATCTCCCAAAATGAACAAGCATCGGCCCATCGGGGCACCCAAGCGTCTGCGTTCATGGCAAATAGGGTCTGGCCACCTCAGTCGAACTGGGGACAGGTCTACCCCTGGATGGTCCATCCGATGATGAACCAATCAGCTAACCCAATATACGGTCCTCCCAAACCAGAATTCAGCGGAGGAGATTGCGAGGATCCCCTGGTGTTTCTAAACGAAGTAGAAGCATATTTGAATGCTACCGGCGTTCCGGTACATTTGAGGACTCGTTTCGCGGCGCCCTCCTTGCAAGGAGACGCGGCCCGGTGGTGGGAACCCTACAAAGGCCTGGCCTTCGAACGGGACCGCTTTAGGGAATTGCTGATCCAGCGCTTTGACAGTCCAGCCACTCACGGTCGTTTACTGTCCGCCCTCTACTCCCAGAAACAGGGGGAAAAGGAACCAGTAAGTGTGTTCCTACAGAAGAAGATGCTTTTGAACCGGAGACTAAGGAGAACCGAACCTGAGGAAGCCCTGGTGTCATCCTTCCTGGAACTGCTCCGCCCCACCCTTCGCCAGGGAATAAGAGCGGCCAATATCAGAACCTACCATGAC
>CAKNXH010000397.1:129144-158583 GCA_932178445.1 Andricus quercusramuli
ATATGTCGAAGAAAATCAATTAGTCTACTAAAAAAATTCGTCGAAATAATATAATCTTTGAACCTGGGTGGCTTAATCAAATACGATCCTGATAATTTTTAGTGTTATAAGAAATAAAAAATATCATAAGCAGAAAATTCCATAGCAGAAATAATGTAAAAAAAAGTATTTTTTCCATACATAATTCTGCAGAATATTTGTATATTCTGAAAATTTTGTACAGAACAAAAAAACCGTACTGTAGTATAAAGTAGAGTTATTCACTACGTTTATTTATAATAATTATCTCAATTCATATTATGATAGAAGAGAATACATGATAAAATAGTTTCCGAAATCAGTTATTTTGAAAAAACATATTCGAAACGTTCACTATATGCAAAAAGAATTGGATAGAAAGGCCTCAAAATATGTTTCCAAACAACGTTTTAATCGGCTCTTTAGAGACAAGTTTATAACAAGATAAAAAAGAGGGAGAGAATTGGAAAAGAGACAACCAAGCCATCCTCACTCTCATTTCCTTTCTCTTTCTCCGTCTTTTTTATACTACTTTTGGGTCCAAAATTTGTCGAGATCATTTCGATCTCCTCATCAGGGTATAATTTTATAGGATACTACGAAAAAATTATATTTCTAAATCATTTTTGCACTTTAATACTTACTTTAATTGCCAATTAGTTTGACATTAAATTACATTAATTTCTAATGCTTCCTATAAAAATTCGATAAAAGTATCAAAGGCTTTGTTATCTTTCGAAAGGTCTCTTTTCAAATTGATTTCATCAATGCCTTCTCTCTTTATGTATAAAATTTCCATACATTAATTATTTCTTTGCCCCACAATCTGTCAAATTCCCGCGAAATCATGATGACATGTTAAAATTTCTGAAAAACTTCAGTTTCGCACAAGTAGAAAACCATAAAAAAGAAAAAGACTTATCCTTCTGTTGTTATGTCTTATATTCCATTGTGAAAGGGAAACATTAATTCCCTTATAACTCTGATATGGAATCCATCAGCACAACACCAATTTTGATTGTCACTATCACCATAGAAATGTTAATGGATAATATAAATTTTTCAAAGATATTTCTATAGAGTTTGATACAAAACTGTTGATTTTAAATTAATCCTTAATCATCTTACGTAATTTTTTGTGATTTTTAAATTTTCACACTTTTAAAAAATTGGTTATTTCGATACTTTAAACTTTTATCTAGAGCGACTGAACCCTACCGGGTCACCCTGAATACTGAAATCATTTTAAAAAACGGGGAAAAAACAGAAGAACGAAAACTCCCTTTAAAATTGACAGATTTTGGTTTGTACGCATTTTCCTAAGAACTCAAGTACAGTGTAGTCCAACCTCTTTAACTGTACTCTCCTTCCTAGGCGAGAGAAAGTCCACAGTCTTAAAAAAAACCACATGTTGGAGAAATTCTTCTGAAACTAGACCTTGAAATATTTTCCACATTTTTGAAAACGCAATTATCCCAGTGACATAGTACTCAGTAAACCCATCCATTTAATTGTTTTCATCTCTAACTTGCGTTTGCATTTTTGTAATTTTAGAGATTCTCTCTGAATATTTTGAATTTCTTAATTAAAGATTAAAGATTTCTGAAATATGAAGCATAATTACACAACAACCAAAAATTTGGTTTTTGTTACAGTGAAGCTCATTGAAACGTTGAATAACAGAAAAATTTTATTTTTATTTTTACTTTTATTTATATTTGATAATATATAAAAGTAATCAATGAAATAAAGTTATTTTTTGTATAACTCAGTATACATATTTAAAGAAACTTTTTGAACCGTTCTATTGAATCTTCCTTAGACAACCATTATTGCAGATGTTAAGGTTTTCATGCTTTCATTTATTGAAAGTCTTGATTAATTCCAATAAGTAATATCTGAACATCCCTCTGGCAACTTGACTTTTGGTAAGTACCAGGATATCATAATATCACTTTTGTTTTTAATTTTTAACTGTTTTTAATCCTAAGGAGTTAAATCTTCATAAAACTTTTGTAAGTGCACAAAATTACACAACAGAAGCTTGTTAGGTAAAAAAAACTCCTTACAAATTAAATTTTATTTTATAAAAATTGGAATCAGAAAGGAAAAAGGTGTTAGGAAAAAAAATGATCATTGTGCCTGGATCAGAAATTAGAGGGTTGACCAAGAAACCTGTTCCCTGAGAACGGAATCAAAATCCGAACTCAAAAGAACAAATATCAAAGTCTTTGTACACGACCTCGTATGCTATGTGTCGTGTGCTATTTTTTAAATTAAATAATTAAGAAATTGGCAGAGATTACATATCCATAAGTTTATATAAAGGGGGAAAGGGTGATATTAATAACTACGAAATAGTACTTTTTTTATTTATGCGTATGCCGATAGTTTATGCAAAAATTGCACATACGTACATACATTTAATCTTCACAAAAATGAAAAAAAAAAATTTAATAAGAAAATTAAATAAATCTTTGATACTCACTGCGGTTCGAAATTGGTAGAATTACTTCAATCTGTTGCGTACGTCATATAGTTTATCAGACATATATTTGGATATTTTTCATACTCGGAATGTAGGGTCCGGAAGCTTCGATCATGATTCCTTAAAGAAACCAATCCCAGAGCTACTGGAACGTGTACGTCATCCGCTTCTGCTCCTTCTGTCTTAGAAGGTAAACAAGAGCGGGAAATTTGCGCGTGAGAACATCTGGCAACACTGTTCCTTGGAGTCAGATCTCTAGCCGCGGATGATCTTACGCGGCAGATAAGGCAGTTGGAGATGAAGGTTTCACCTCTGGATACTTTTTTAGAGCTACCAATCTTTGTAGAGTTTAAGAGGAACAGTGTTGACGGACCAGATGGAGTGATCCCAGGAGAACAGCCTTTTGCATCCGGTTCGCGATGAAATGAGCCTGACGCAGGCAAGCCGGAATCTTGTTGAGTTGGCTGATAAATGAAGCTTTCATACCTCCAAGACAGCCGATTATGAGAGTTATAAGATGGACTTTGTAGCCTTGGTACAGCCTACTCAGCTCGAAAAGAAGTGCGTGATATTTCGCCCGTTTTTCTCCCTCCTTTGTCGTGATATCACCATCGGCTGGTGCCGAGAATTCAATCACGTAAATGATCTTGTTCTTCAGATCTTAGAGGACAATGTCAGGCTTCGTAGCACTGATACGTTGAGTGGTGGAGAATGAGAAATTCCAGTAGATCTTACACTGATCATTCTCCACAACTGACTCGAGTTCCCCCTGGGCGTATGGCGAGACGGGCAATAGATCAACACCATAGAAATGCCTAAGATGGTAATATATCACTTTTAGAGCTGCATTGTGTCTCTCTATGTACGCGCAGCGTGCATATTTAGAGCATCCACTGAGAATATGCCCAAGTGTTTCGGGCTCTTGCTTGCACGCTCGGCAGTTGGTATCGCGTACAGGTACATTCATTATGCGCTCGCGGTAAACTAAGGTGTCTATGACGCCGTCTTGACAGGCAAAAAGAAATCCCTCGGTCTCCGATCTCAATCCAGCAGACTTGAGAAACATGTTGGACAGACCCATCGAGAGCTCTCCTCTACGTAGGATTCCGTAGAACTTACCATGAAGGCGTTTCTCAGCATGTTCTCTTAGTAGGAGCGTATTTTCTGCTTCCTGTATACGACTTTTGAGCACCAGAGGTATTAGTGATGCTAGGCCATGTGTAATGTCGCTGGAATCAAATGGGAGGTCAAGCTCCTCTGCGGCTCTATCTGTTGCATGGTATAGAAACACCGCAGCATTAGCGACTTCATGTTAATTTACGAGTCGCATAAGGGAATCCGTGCTTTTTAGAACTGAGCAGCCTGTAGCCAGAACCGTTCTTCGATGAAGACACTCTAAGCTTAGCAATCCTCTACCCCCTTTATCGCGAGGGAGATATATTCGAGGTACAGAAGATCAAGGATGAAGACTTCGTTGTATTGTCATCATCTTGCGTGTGCTTCGATCAAGTTGTTCTAACTCATCGACGTTTCATTTTACTGTACCAAACGTGTAGAGCAGTATAGGAACGGCCAGCATATTGGTCGCCTGGATCTTATTCTTTCCAGATAATTCGGATGCCCAAATTTTTCAGAGAATTTGGCGATACCTTTTTCCAAGGGCCGTTTTCAATTTATGCATATTTTGGGTTTCCGCTTGCAGTATTCCGAGATATGTATATGTTTCTCCAATACCAAGATGTTGAATGGTATTTCCGCCTATAAGTTGAACATCCTGATCGTCAATAGATGATGTAGTTTCTAGTCTTCCTTAGTTTAGGTGGATGCAGGCACACTTGTCCAGTCCGAAGCTCATGCCAATCGCTTTAGAATACCTATTTACCACATCTACAAGGATGTTAAGGTCCTTTTTTGAGGAAGCAAAGAGTTTAAGGTCGTCCATGTATAAAAGGTGGTTGACCTTATATTCTCTTCTGTTCGGCGGGCCACATAGGTATCCAGAGCTTTTGTCTCGGAGCACGAACTTAGAGAGTCTCCTTGAAAGACCCCCCTCTTATATGTGACAAAGCTTGTAGTCACTTGTCTTTTGTCAGATGTTACGACAAATCTTGTCCGCCACAAGAGCATAAGCTCTTTTATGCATCTCACTATTTTCGGATACACCTCCATGCACTCAAGGAGCTTAATAGGTAGCTCATGGTTCGTGTTATCGAATGCCTTACGGTAATCCATTCAAGTCATGGACAGATTGCGTCGATACCTGATCGAGTCCTGGGTAATATGTACACCTGTCTATTAACAGGTTCTCCCTGCAACCTGCCAGCCCTCTCTTGCATCCACGTTGTTCGACTATTACACTCCATACAGGCTCGATATATGTCAATATCCTCTCTTTGGGGATGCCAGTGAATAGCTTGTAGCTGGTGTTTAAACAATCTATGGGCCTGTAGTTCTTTGGACTTGACAAATCTCCGTTCTTAGGGATCAATACCGTGCGTCCTTCCACTAGCCACTGCGGGATGGGTTGTTCTCCATTTATGAAAGTAGTAAATATACGAGCTAAATGTTGGTGCGTAGAAGTAAACTTCTTCCACCAAAAGTTGTTGATTTTATCTGGCCCTGGCGCTGAAAAGTTCTTAGTTCTAGCGATAACTTTCTTCACTTTTTCAGCAGTAATTAGTGGACACTCTTCCTCTGGACCTTGTAACCTTTGCCTTTGGCAAAAGTTACGAAAGAGTGATATATCAGAAGCGTCTTCATTTAGCTGATAAGTATCTCCATATACTTGCTCCCAGAAGACTTGAATCTCTTCTCGACTAGGCGGATTTTTAACTACACATGACGCTTTATTGAACAGACGGGAAGGGTTAGTAGAAAAGGTGGAATTTTCCTGAATCCACTTAACTCGCCGTTCAAGGTGCTGTTTCGCTGTTGAGAGAGATCTTACTTTTTGCGTCCAGTGCTGCTTGATGGTCGACAGTTTACACTTGTTCAGCGTGTGATTTGCTTTCCTCAAGTTTCGAGAAAGTGCCCTAACTTTTGGAGTGAACTTTTTATTTGATGTTATGTAGCTAATCACGCACTGAACATTTGATGCATGCCGTCTCGCCGTTTCAATTTTGAACTGAAGCTGTGCAATACGCTCGCGTGTCTTACACAGACGTACCGAAGTATCGTTACTTCTATCGTCGCTAAGCAGGGAGACCGCCTTCTCGTAAACTACACAGTTCACATTCCAGAGATTAACATCTTCGGGTAGCAAATCGCGGAGAGCAGTATTAGCTTCAGCTAATTTGTCCATCCTGAGGAAGTCTTCTTGGTGGATAGATCTCCTACTTCTCATGTTGGCATTATCGGCTATCTGCAAAGGTGGTCTTGTTGGAACGGGTGGAATGTTCGCTGGAGGCTGTTGCTCCTCTTCCTGTTGATAAAAAGCTTCATATCCATTTTTTCGCAAGAAGGATACCTGATTTCTTAAATACTGAGGCGTTTTATGAGCATATTCCGGATGCATATTGACCCAACGGTCATGTAACCTTTTCATGAATCCTCTCCGCGCCGGTGAGCTTCTTTGCCAACAGGTAAGAAGGTCCCTCCTGAGTTGGTCCGACTACTTAAATCGATGTTCTCGCGTTTGTCCGGGGTCATTGCCTGGTCGTCGCCTCGGTTCGTTCCTATTGCCACTCCCAACTGAACCATGGCCTCCATCCGAGAGAGGCCTATTGTGGGTAACACTGCGCGATACTTGTGTCGTAACCGCATAATTCGTTGCATTGGGGAGTTAGCCCAAAGCAACCCGGCTGTCTGCAAGAGCCGGAGCTCTCGGGCGATGGGGTCGCCACATCCCTACGCCTACTATAATAATTACTATAATAATAATAACTATGTAAAAAGAAAATATAATTGAATTTTCTTAAACTAGAACGCTAATATTCAACTGAGGGGTGTTGAATCAAAGTTATAACTTCGAAATTCAAAGACTTTATTGTACTCAATAAATATTATTATTATAAATGTTCAGGCTTTGTAATGTGACGCATTTTTTTCAACACAAGTATGCGTGCATAGAGCGGAAACATGTATAAACTTGAATCCAATGCTCTGAATGTTTGAATGTTTGAGGCAGAAAAAAGTAAAATAAAGAAATGAATTACTTGCCTTTTAATGAATTGTATTTTTTCGGTGTCAGTTCCTTTCTGAAATCATTATTCGTGATATTTTCTTTATTAGCTCTACTTTCTTGTATACATTTTTTCTTTAGAGCTGCTCTACCCCAAAAGACCTCCGCCAAGTCCTTTACAAATTTGGCATCGTTTTTCTTTTGTATTTTCTCCCAAATATCTATGTGCAGATATAAATTTTTGCATAAATGAATCTTTTTTCAAATAAACAAAAGTCAGATATAAGAAATAATATATGTTTTTGAGGGTATCACTGTTTCCTGTCTATAATATTTGTAAACAAATGTTATAACAATTGCAATTTGAACTATGAAGTTTTAGAAATAAGATTATTCAAAAATAAGTTTGGTTATAAAAATTTGTCTGAAGTCAGTAAATAAATTATATTGATAAAATTAGCATCAATTGTAATATTTGAATATTATTATGATAAGTTAAAGAATCTTTCGTAGTACATTAAACAATTTGTAAGTAGACTTTTATTTTTATTGTCAAGGAAAAATTATTTTTACATTCTCATCACAGAAAGTATTAGCTACATTTTTATTATTACTTTTATTTAAAACGAAAGCAAGTAGTTTTTCATTATTATAAAATACAAATTATTTTTAAATGTAAATTGTTTAATCACGCGGGTCTTTATAAAATAAAATATTTTACGATAAATGGGCTAACTTGTGATGTAAGCGAAAGAAAAAAAGCATAAAAGTAGTAAATGTGACTCACTTGTAGGCTCATATAAAATAAAATATAAAGAAATATATGCATGCTTGCTCATCATCTAGATTATCTTCTGTACTCAGTCCTCTTCCTCTGAATTCACCGAAGGAAGATGTTGCAATTCTTTAAGTTGGGATAGGCGTGCTGCTTGTAGATACCCTATTTCTACTTTCTGCGTTTCGTAATGGTCTTTTTTCCCCACATTCCTTTGCAGCAGATGTTGAGAGTGGACGGAATAGATTTCTAGTACGCCCAGAAGTTGCATAGTATGTAGAACTGGAGTTGTGTCTGAGTGAAGGTTCTCTACACGTCTCTCTTGAACTGAAAAGTGCAATTTGGCGAGATCTTGAATGGGAGATCGGGACTTCCCTAGCTATATAATTTGTAGATTTAGAAGAAAGTCCATGGTCCAGCGGCATTTCTATTTGTTCAGTGTCCATTGAGCTAGAATGAGGAGTGGGTGAAACTTCCCCTTTTCTCATCTGCCCAAAATAAAACATTTTGTGTATAAGAATCTGTAAAACTTGTGAAATATTTAGAAGAAACATCTCTAAAAAGTAGCAAAAATGACTCGCTAGTAGTCCTATTGAAAATAAAATTGTAATACATATTTGCATACTTGGTAATCATTTAGATCATTTTTTGTATTTCGCAATAGTCCTCTTTCTTGCAAATCATTTTCACGGTCCACGGTAAATTACATACGTAATTTAAAAATAAAATATGCAATTAAATACTACAATGCAATACCATTTTCATCTGAGTCTCGCATGATTGCGTTCTCATCCTGAGGATAACGCATATCAACTGCTTGCACCTCCCCGTGCAGAAATTGCCCTATTTAGCCCCATTTAAAATAGGGTTCTGACAAGGCCCTGACCAGTTTTTCTATTCGTAATAAAATGAAATAAATTATAATATGGTGCTAAGCGGGCAGCATAATAGGACTATATGTAAGTATTAACACAATATGATCTGATTGTTCCGGCTTGCAAATAGTTAGATTATACTCATATACGAATGATAACATAATTCCTGATTACTTGATTTTGACCAGAGTTTTCGGGTAAAGAAACAACTCGGGTATTCGCCAGATGTACTTTTGTTAAGCCACACTATAACGTTACGCAGCGCTCAGACCATGTAATTAATATAGTATTTTTTTATAAAAATCATTTTACCAAAAAATGAAAATCAAAAATCGACACAGCCGCATATTACAATTATTTCCTTGTGTACACTGCCCTTAAGACGTATTGTAAATTCAAATTAAATATGAATCGTGTTATTTAAATATACATATTTTTTATCTTATTAGTTACTAGGTATGTTATTTATGAATGTCTAAATTTTTTATATTCAACAGTACGATGCAAAAAGCAGGACAAAATCTTTTTGCGTGATTGTAGTATTAATTTAATTTAAAAATCGAATAATAATTGGAAATTTGTTAGAAAAAAAGAATTTTCACATTCATAAATACCGCGCCATCAAGTGCGACCCTAGCGACACGAGACACAAACCACATTTTGCTCTTAGTAGTTAGTATGACGGCATTGCAAAGTTTCATGTTGTAACACGTGTGTTGAGAGAAAAAGAAACGCAATAAAAAGTGATTGAGATTGATCTGCAAAAATATGACTTCATCGATTTTATCAAAATCTCCCGGAAAGTAATGTGTTATTTTAGTGATGGATTACTTTTGCAATTTCGACACTTTCATTTAAGGAAAAATTTATAGGTTAGGGTGCATTGAAAAAGATGTAATATTTGCCAGCAAGAGTAGCAAAATTGAAAATAATCCCTGTCAATAATGATGCGATTTTCCGACATAATATACACAAAGCGATTTTAGATAAATTCTTCTATTTAAAATGGTCAAAGATTATAGTTTTCTAAAAAAGGCATTGACTAGAAAAGCTGACAAGGCCCTGACTAGTTTCCCCTCCATAGGGTATTTGCGAGTTCAAGCGTTACACCCTTGTCAGGTTCTAGCCAGTTTTTCTGGCCAGGACCACATCAGAAGTAGGGCAAACTGACCAGAACCCTACTAGACCCACATCAAGATTTCTGCACGGGTCACTCAAGTCCTTGGTTGCTCCTATAATGAGAATTATCGTGGATTAATATAGATAAAAATGCCAAATCAATAACAATTTCCAATGGGCACCCAATTTATGGACGTAAATGTAAAAATCGTTTCAAAAACTTCCTGTAAGATGTTTTGGAAATTGGACTTTTTAGGTCATTTGGCCAGACACAAGACATTTTTAGGACGTTGTATGAACATTTAGTTTTGTGCAATCTGGGTTAAAGCTGTGCAATGCTTTTTACTAGATACGTACTATTATTCTTGTCATTATCCAATTCGAAATCATCATCATCGGAGCTTTCAATCAGGATATTCCGTGTTCTCATTAAGTTTGAGTGTTTCCTTAAAATGTTTTCGTTTTCCTGTTCCTGTGCATCTTTGGTAGGGAACTCAAGCTTTCCTTTTACAATCTACGAAAAGTTTAAAAATAGAGTAACAATAACAATAATTAATCAATATATAATTTTCAAGTATACAGTATAATTATTTACAACATTGCTTTCATTAATGAGTTAACAAATTATTCCGAACATCAACTTGTGTAATGGATTAAAGCTTTAACTGTTATCAATCTCTTTTATTTGAATGACTTCAATATGTATAAAAAAGTATTAGTTTTCGAGGGGGAAAAATTGTCAAGGGAAAATATTTTCTACATCTTCACTTACATACAGCATCAAAATTATTATCGCAGTTAAATAAGTGAGATATAAAAAGGTATATAATTTTCATTCATATATGTAAATTTGAACAGTCTGATTATGTTTCTTACTTTTTCAATTTTCTTCTTTCATTCGTTCATTCTGGCACTTTTATTTCGCGTTCATCCTTGAATGAGAAACTCATGTTTCGCTTATTAGGGAATTTTAAGCGTTTTCCTTCCTTTTGCTTCTCAACATCTTCTTCGCTTTCTGAAAAGAGAACATATTAATATAATAAAATCTATAATATGTATATATGAGGCAGAATGCGACAAGTGTTCCCACCCAAAATGATGGTTTTTCTTTGATCCGGTTGAAACTGGGCTAAACTATAGTCTTAGTGGACCTGTAATAATTCATCAAACAATAGATCCATTTATCAACCGGTTGTCAATATACAGGAGCCTGAATCTTTCACTTTTTCAGGTGCTTTTTCACCTTCACGTTAGTGCAACTTCTTTCAGGATTATCCGATTGTACTGTTATTCTTGTGTTTTGAAAGCTCCTTTCCTGTACTTTAAAACCATACCAAATTTTTTTTTCTTTTTTGAAAAAAAAGCTTTTTTACACTCTTTGAAGTCATGCAAAAAGAAAGTGGGCTGGAAATAATTTCATGGTCAAATTGAGATTCTTACACTCGAGGGGACGAGGTCATAATTATATAATATACATTCATACAAAAAATCATCTCAAGATAGTTAAATGTAAGCTTAGAGGGAAGTTGAACCTAACAGTATTCGTGCCCGGGCTCTGCGTGAGTTGAATGTGGCCCCCTCGAGCTTAAAATCTCAATTTGATCATGAAATTATTTCCAGCCCACTTTTTTTCTACATGACTTTGAAGAGTGTAGAAAAAACATTTTTTTTAAGTGGAAAATAATTTCAAGTATGGTTTTTTTTTCAAAAAATCAATTTCAATTTTGAAATAAAAAATTCATAATGAAAGAAAAAATTGTTTTGATAGTCTTAAAGTGCATGAAAATAGCTTTTCAAAACACCGTAATAAAAGTCCAATCGGAGAATCCTAAAAGATGTTACACCCATACACGGAGAAAAAAATCGCACTGTCATAGTATAGGCTGAGCTCTTAATATTACAACACGGAACTTCATGTGCGAAATTGGTATGAATTCCTACCAATATTGGCATCAAGTTAGACAATTTTAGCATTAAATGGCTCATACCATGAAGAAACTTCGCCTTACTACGGTTTTAAGAAAACCCATCCTCTTTTAGTATGAGTACTCTTGCAAAGGCGATGTTAGGCCAGGCGTACCGGTGCTTGCTGTGAAACTAGGTTCGTAAGTAGGCGTGGCCTAATATGTCTTTTGTAAGAGTACTCATACTCTAATAGAGTGAATTCTTTACAAATATAGCAAGGCAAAATTCGAGCTATTTTCGCGAGGGATTGAATGTTGAATGAGATTTCCTTCATATGAGTTCCTGTAGTTCAACGAAAGAAATAGTGATCAATGAAAGATACAAAGTTTTGCCATAAATACATTTTTACAGCGTTGGTATTTTTAACCATGGATTAAAGTGTGAAAGCACCTTTACAGTAATGATCCATATCGATGGACGGTTAAGAGCAGAAATAAAAATCATATGGACGCGTTCGTTTATGGCTGATTGACAAATTAAAGGCAAACTCAAAGTCCCAGTAATATAACATTAACTTAGAAACTCGTGCTGATTTTTAAAAATTTTAATAAACACTTATTATCATCATCTACAAAATGGTCAGTTCTTTTTTTCATTTCTGTTCCTATTCACTTCAATTTAATACAAGAACACCCGAAACGTCATTACCGTACGGCGTCCCAACCGCACTTTGCACATGGATAAACTGATTTTCTCCTTTTTTTTAAAAAAGTACCCTGAAAAACGCTTAACTTATCAAGTTTGTAGACTTTAGGTGAACATAAATTTAATGAATGCACATTTTTTAAGTCAATAAATAATATTGTAAAAGCCTTGAAGTCTGTCCCTCAATTTTTGGCATTTCAGATGTCATTACCGTACGTCTTTTTTTCTAGTAAAATATTGTAGCTATAGTTGAGTAATAAATACAAAAATATTAGGCGTATCGTTTAATACAAGATTTCATAAAATGAAGCTTAAAATATTAACTCTCTTTTTTGTGAATCCGATATTAAAACTGAAAAGTGCATCTTGACAAAAAAAGGTCATTCCCGTACGTGCGTTAGAAACCATTTTCGGGGTGAAAAAAAATTATAAAAACTACTTCGTTACTTGCTTGGCGGTGTTTTCTTTAATAAGTAGGTGACTTTTCATAACTAAAATTTGTTATTTTTCTATAAACATTAAAAAAGGTTAAACTTCAACATTTTTCTCGAATCATTAACGTACGGTACAATAGAACAGCGTACGACTGATTATATGCGCGTGCGCATGGATTCATTTTTTTTTATTTTCATAACTGCCCCTTTTGGATTTAAAATTGTTATATGTGATAAGATCAATTTCCGTTATGAAATATTTAATTCCTCATAATAATATGATTGGCACTGTAGGTGCTAAAATTTGCCTACAATTTGACAATTACCCTTATACCGGCAGAATCGTGTGGTTTTAAAAGTTTTTCTTCGAATTCTGTAACTGCCTATATCAATAGTCGAAGCGTAAGTATTAATGTTTTAATTTAACATAATTTAATTTCCTTTTCATTATACATATGTTTATGTCGTTTGAAAAAGTTGAATAAATGTTGGCTAAAAGCTTTAACCTAAGAGCCATACCTCTAAATTTTAGAAAACATTTTACTGAAAATACATTTGAATGTAATGTTTTTTACAAAACATAATTTCATTAGACGGGCCTTTACTACACTCTTTTAGTGTCAGAAAGTGAAGGTCAAGTTCATTAGCCAGCTATTTTGGATAAAAATTGATAAAGTCAGAGCATTTTGAAAGTTTTTGAGACCTTTGCTTTCAAGATTTAAAAATTCTATGTGCAGTTATTCATAGTACTTGAAAGTTTCATCAATTCATCCTCATGGCTTTTTCTAATAAAATGAAAATTGTCAGAGTTATATCTTTTTCAAAAACCAAAAAAACAATACAAAATTAACATTTGAAGCCAAACAACGCACGATACGAAAAAATTCAAGCGGAGAAATACGTTGCTTTTTGAACGCCCCACAAAATTACCATAACTTTTTGCACTTTTTTTCGAAAAATCGAAAATTTAAATTTTTAACGCACAAAAAATAAGGAAAAATAATGAATTCCATCTTGCGGTCAAACTATGCAAGATGCAAAAAAAGATGAATTGACAAAAATTATACACTGAAAAGAGATGCACAAATTTGTTATAGGTAGATAGGACGCGTAGTTTTTGTTTGAATCGTAAAAAATGACATTAAAAATTAAGAATTAAATTTTTTGAAAAACAACACAAGGTACGAAAAAAATGAATAGAAAAAGATATTCACCCAAAAAGGATCTTTAAATTTCTTGTAATAATTTATAGATAGGACGAGTAGATTTTCTTTTAATCATAAGAAATAAGATTGAAAATAAAAATAAAATTTTTGGTAAAACGACACAAGAGACGAAAAAGATGAAGACAAAAGTTGTTCAACAACAAAAATCTACAAGTTTTGTTATAAACTCTTGTTGTAAAAATGTATTGAGAATAAAAAAATTAACTTTTTGGAAAAACGACACAAGCAACAATAACATTTCATTTAACAAATTTTTTGCCTAAATTGAGAAGAATGATGTAAGAAGGGGACGAGGATTAGCGAGCGTGTGACCGTCTGCTGAATAGGCTACCCGCCCGACACCTGATTTTCAAAAATTCGAAAATCAGAAAAACCAAATACGAAAAATTAAAAGTAAACATTTTTTCATACTATAAGTACATTTCTATTTTAAAATCGAATGCATATATAGAGCAGAATGATTCTTAATTCGATTAGTTGTTCAGTAACCTCAAAAACCTTAAGATACGTTACATTATTGAAAAATATATAATACAATGTTAATTTCAATTCCACGTATGAAAATCTTTCTTTAATTTTCTTAGGCAAATAACATAAGTGAAAGTGCATTTTTAATTTAAAGGGGGTTGCAAAACGTCAGATAAAACTAAAAATATTTAAATGAGTCACTTTTTCGCTATCTACACGCTACGCTCGCAAGTTTGAGCGTGCCTAGGGCATGCGACCGTTGTTTCTTGCGCTTCGCGCCCTAGGCGCGCTCAGACTTGCGAGCCAAGCGTGTAAATAGCGAAAAAATGCCCCATTTCAATATTTTTAGATTTATCTAACGTCATCCAACGCCCTTTAAATTCAAAATGCACTTTCAGTTATGTTATTTGCCAAAGAAAATTCAAGAATGATTTTCATACGTTGAATTGAAATTAACATTGTATTATATGACGTATTATATATCGTAAATGATAGAATCCATGTGAAACATCAGATTCAAGATATCAATGATGGAAAAAGATATCGCGATTTTGTAAAACAATTAAGTGCAGATGATAAAAAGCGATATGCTACACTAACTTTCAATACAGATGGTGCACCTTTATTTGAAAGATCGAAGTGTTCTATTTGGCCTCTCTTTGTAATGAAAAATTAATTGCCTAATGATGTTAGAACAAAAGACGGGGCAGTCAGGTTTAAATGACCTTTTTTTAGATAATTTTTTTTTGCAATAATTTTTATTTGACATTTCAAATTTTTCAATATGTTGTAGGACATGTATTTAACTACCAAACGAATAAATATTGTAATTTTTCATCAACATCCGGCCGAAATATGGGTGACCGGAAGACGCCATGTTGAAAACGGTCGCCATGATTTCTCAATTTTGGATAATCTGAAACATAAAAACTAAATTGATTCCAACAGAGTACATAAGTGGCTATCGCATGAACCTCAATTATAAAAAATATTGTTAAATAAACAAATGGTAAATTTTTTTATTATTTTTCATTGTTTTCCACGTTTTTACAACAACGAAAAGTAACAAAAACTTTCACCATTTGTTTATTTATTAATCTTTTTTTATAATTGAGGTTCATGCGACAGCCACTTATGTACTGTTCAAGAATCAATTTGGTTTTTGTGTTTCGGATGATCCAAAATTGAGAAATCATGGCGACAGTTTTTCAGCATGGCGTCTTCCGGTTAAACATATTCCAGCCGGATGATGATGAAAAATTACAATATATTTTTTTTTTGTAATCAAAAACATGTCCTACAACATATTAAACATTTTGAAATGTTAAACAAAAATTGATGCAAAAAGAAAATGATCTAAGAAAAGTTAATTTAAACCTGACTACCCCCTTAATCTTGGCAGGACTTTGGTTTGGAAAAGATAAGCCAAATATGAATGCTTTCCTTCGACCATTTGTAGATACTATGGAAACCCTTTCTACCAAAGGAGTTCCTTGCACTATAGATGATTCTAAAGTTTTCATTAAAATTATTGCACTAATCTCCTGCATGGATTCAGTTGCTCGCGCGCCTGTACAAGGATTTGTGGTACCCTAGGAGATTGATTGTGTAATAATAACACTATTTTCACTTGAACAACTGAGAACACTTTATTGAGCAACTACAAATATGCGTGTACACTTAACGACACTCACGGTCGACTGACTCGAACCGAACAGGACGAACGAACCCGAATATTTATTTATTATTATTCCGATCAGCAATTAGTCGTCAGGGTCACTCTCAGGTATATCGTTACCTGATCTCCACATCCCTTCTTTCCTCACAAGTTTCAGTGGTGGTACATGCGGTGGCGAAGTAGCCGATGTTTTAGGATCCACTCTGCCTTGACGATCCTCACTGCCCGCTGACAATCCTGGATCCGATGTTGATGATGTTGAGGCAACGTTTGACGTCCCCGTGGTTGGGGTTTGTTCCCGTGGTAGTTTTTTTACATTTGCCACGTTTCGTGTAACAACTTTTCCGTTTCCGAAAAGGGTCAATTCGTTCCCGTTTCTGCTTAGCACGTCATACTCCATGTTTCCAAAATTAGGTGTTAATTTATGAGGGAAAACGGTATTCTTCACTAACACTCGGTCTCCTTGAATAACTTGGTCCACCCTTGCCCCTCTCTTACTATCTTCCTTCCTTTTTCCCGCTTCTTTCCTCGTGAGGTCCCGATCATAAGCTTCGTCATCTAATCCCTCTGTGATTATGTCCTCTATACTCGGTATTTTGTCTCGAATTCTTCTGTTGAAAAGTAGTTCTGATGGTGACTTTCCAGTTGTACCATGTGGTGTGACATTGTACATCATTATGTATGTCATTATTTCCTTTTTGTAGTCCCGATCATTCTTTACATAGCTGATTTGTAAACGTTTCTTCAGTGATTTGTTTATATTTTCAACTTCGCCATTCGCTTTCGGCCAGTATGGGGGTGAGTTTACTATCTCGATGCCATTTTTGGCGCAGAAGCTTTTAAATTCTCCACTGTTAAAGTTAGTAGCATTGTCTACCTTCATAGTTTTAGGTAGGCTCAACCGGCAGAACACTTCCTCTAGGCATCGAATGATAGTTGATGATGAGGTAGATTTCGTAAATATGGCCTCAACGTACCGCGAGTAGTAATCAATAATTACTAAGAGGTGTTCCTGGTGTGCTTCGCCTGACATGTAATCGAGGGCCAGATCTTGCCACGGACCAGTGGGACGTTTTTTTCTAGTCTTCGGTGCTGGTCTATTCGGTTGTGCTACCAATAGGCATTCGTGGCAACGCTTAACGTGATTCTCAGCTTCTCTATCTATCTGAGGCCACCATACTTTAGAACGCAGTCTGCGTTTCATTACCGTTTCTCCCGGATGGCCCTCATGTGCCAGTTCTAGAACGCGACCTCGCAATTTTGTGGGAACTACAATTTTATTACCTCGGAGGAGTAATGGTCCCATGCTAGTGAGTTCAAGACGAAAAGGGTAGAATTGATTGTTATCATTGGTGGTCCATGAGTCGTCTGCAAGTTTGTTTACAACACTTGCAATTTCTGTGTCTGTTTTGCTACCACTTATGATTTCCGAGAGCGATAATGCTCTGGGGACTGCTTCCTGGATGATTGATTGTACATGGTGTTCGTTTGGTTCGTCAAAGGTTGCGCCGGATTCAAGTTTGCACAACCTTGATAGGGAATCAGCAATATTCGACTTCCCTGGTTTGTAGATAACCTGGAATTTGAAGGCCTGGAGTCTTAAAACCCACCTTTCTATTCTCGCGGGTGGTTTTGACGTAGGCTTGAATATCGCCTCCAATGGTTTGTGGTCAGTCACCAATTCGAATTGTATTCCTGTCAAATAGAAATAAAACCTTTCGACGCCCCACACCAGTGCCAGGCTTTCTTTTTCAGTTTGTGAATATCGACGTTCCACGACGGTAAGGCTCTCACTTGCAGATGAAATTACACGTGGTTCATTTGCCACGTTAAACTGCAGCAGAACCGCTCCTAAAGCAATTGGGCTTGCATCAGCTATTAACTGCGTGCGTAGCTTTAGATAAAAAAACGCCAATGTGAGCAATTTTTCTATCTCACGTTTGAGTTTTTGGAAGTTTTCCTGTTGGTTTGGTCCCCATTGAAATTTCGTTTCATGCCTTATGAGTAGTCTAAGAGAATCCGTAAGATCGCCAAGGTTTGGTATAAATTTTCCGAGGTATATTACGAGTCCTAGAAAACTCCTCACTTCTTCTTTGTTTGTAGGTGCGCGGAAGTTACGAATAACTTCAACTTTCTGTGGGTCAGGTTTTACTCCCGACGACGTCAGTATATGACCTAGAAATTTCAACGGCTCTGTCTTAAATTCACATTTCTTTTGATTCAAGAGAACATTGTGACTTTTTAACACTTCTAGTACTCCCCGCAAGTACTCATTGTGTTCAGTTTCGGTTGCTCCATATATAATGATTTCATCCAGATAATTTAAGGAGTTTTTACATGGGGCGAGAATACTCTGAAATATCCTTTGAAATATTTCTGGGGCTGAGTTTATTCCAAACATGAGGCGTTTGTATCTAAATAATCCTTTGTGCGTTATGAACGTTGTAATGGCCCGACTGTCTTCTTCCAGTTCTAACTGATGATAAGCACTGGCCAGGTCTAAGCGTGAAAAGTATCGGGCTCCTCTCAACTTGCTCATGAAATTATCAAAAGTGGGTAGTGGAAAATTTTCCCTTAAAATGGCTTCGTTAGCTCTTCTCATATCGATGCAGATTCTGATGTCGCCGTCTGGTTTAAAAACTATCACCATTGGTGAAATCCATGGACTAAACCCTTTTACGTTTTCTATAATGTCATTGGCAAGTGCCTCGTTCAATTTCTCCTCCACCTTGGCTTCCACGGCAATGGGTATTCTTCGCCACGGCTGTTGTACTGGTTTTATCATTGTGTCAATTGTGAGTTTCACTTTGACATCGCGAATTTTTGGGAAGTGATTATTTTCTTGTAGTTGGTTTATTCCTTCAGTTATCCCCAATTTTAAAACTCCAAGAGAGATTGCTGTCTTCTTGCCTAATAGGGATATTGGTCCATTTTCTACTACCATGAACGATTCTATGCGTTCGCGGCCATTTCCTACGCATATTGGTGCCGTAAATTTGAATTTGACGTCTAGCGTGCCCTTGGAAGCATAGGATTTCATGGTGCTTGTCACGTCGTGTTGGATTTCTACTATGGCAGCATTGTTTTTGATCAGCTTCTGCCAGTCTTCTCCGCTGATCACATTACAGGAACATCCTGAATAGATTAGCATTTTTACTGCCATACCACCTATTTTAATCTGGATTATGTCATCTCTTGGGCTCTCGTTACGATCGTTTACGTTTTCGATTTCAAAGCATTCGAAGTTGCCTATGTCGCTGGCTGAAGGTGAATCATTGGTTTCTTCAATGTGGTTGATTCTTCTTTTACTTGTAAATCTATTTTTGGATTGGGAGTTTGATGTGTTCTGGTAGTTAAATCGGCCCTTTTTCCCAGTCCTACATTTTCTGGAAAAATGTCCTACGTGGCCACACTGGTGGCATTTAATATTTATGACTGGAAAAATTTTCACGTCCGTGGAATTGTGGTTCTTATTTCCACATCAAGAACATTCTGTGTGTCTTGCGGGTTCCCTTTTTCGTTTATTTGAATTATCAATGTGGTTAACCTGTGATCCAGTTTCTTCTAATTTCACCGGTTCCACCTTTTGCATAATATTACTTTGGGTTCGTGTTTGCTCATATATTTGGCATTGTTCGATCACTTCATTCAATGGAAATTCCTTTTCCAAAAGTTTTCTCTTTAAATCAACCGGTGCCCATGCGTCAATTAGTTTATCCTTGATATTGATTTCCCGTGCTTCCTTTTCAGTATTCCCAAAGAAACATTTGTTCGCTTGTAGTCTACACCTTATGAGGAATTTGTTTAGATTTTCCCCGTCCTCAGGTTTCATGCCGCGAAACATATGTCTTTCGAAACATGAGTTTTGTTGTGGTGAAAAATGTATATCAAGGGTGTCAACTAGAATTTTGAATACGTCGTTTTTTTCGTCCGGATCATAGTCTACAATAGCCCCTGGTAGCCCATACGCAACTTCCTGTAACTGCGGGCCTCCGAGGTGTAGTAATTTATTCTTCTTCTCTACTACATTTGTGATTTCCTCAGCTTCCAAATATAGTTTAAGTGAACGTACCCATTTTCTCCATTCTGTGGCTATCAAAGCCCTATCCATGGATTCACAGGCGAAGTGTCTAATCGAGGATTGATCCATTTTTATAGCAGAGTTTAAGCCACTTCATAACCTGACAAAATTTAATCTAATCACTAATCATGGTAGAATTCAATCCCTCCCATTATGTTCTCCCTCTTTTTTTTCCTTTTGTTAGTATTTACCTTAATCCATTCTTCTCGTAGAAATTAATCCACGCGCTTCGGCAGGGTTAATACGGTCTTGGAATTTAATCCCTTCTGTCAGTAGAATTTAATCCACTCATCAACCTCAGTCATTCTTCTAGTAGAATTTAATCCACTCCTTTTTGCAGAATTTAATCCGCTCTTAGAATTTAATCTTCAATCTTCTCCTTTTCTTTAGAGACCTGTCAGAATTTAATTGAATCATCAGTTCGGTAGAATTCCATCCACCCCATTATTTTAATTTTAATTCAATTAAAAAAAATGAGTTCATTTTATTATTATCATTTTTTTTCTTTATATATGTATGTATATAATTAGCCTATTATTTACCTCGTCGCCAATTGTGGTACCCTAAGGGATTGATTGTGTAATAATAACACTATTTCCACTTGAACAACTGAGAACACGTTATTGAGCAACTACAAATATATGCGTGTATACTTAACGACACTCAAGGTCGACTGACTCGAACCGAACAGGACGAACGAACCCGAATATTTATTTATTATTATTCCGATCAGCAATTAGTCGTCAGGGTCACTCTCAGGTATATCGTTACCTGATCTCCACAGGATTCACTCAGGTTTAATGGTTGTTATGGTTGTAATAAGTGTCTTCATGCTGGTGAGACAGTACTAAATAATAAAAACAACCAGCGTAGTGGGACTAATAAATATGCATTGCTGGAGGTTGTTCCAAAAGAAAGAAATGCTGAAGATACAATCAAACACCTGCAAAAAGCAGCGTTAACTAAAAAACCTTTCCTTGGAGTCAAAAGAACTTCTCAATTAATAAATCTAATGTTTTTCAATATTATTCTTTATTATTTATTACACCATATTTTGAAATACTTGAAGCTTGAAAATGTGAGATTCTAATACGTGAAGTATTCTTTTAAACGTTTGGTATCATACATTGTTTTTATAAACGATCTAAATGTACTAAAATTAATAAAATCTTGAAACATGACATACGGGGCATGCTGTTTCAAAAACTTTGTGGAGATGGTAACAGTGCTTGATAACAGGTCGGCAATTTGATCGATAATGTAGAAAAATACAGCAATTTATTTATTTCTGTTCTGTCTAATTAAATTCAAGGTTTTTAATAATAAAGTTATACAGATAATGAAAATCGAAACGTAATTTGAAGTTTTATTTAATAATAATATGGTAAGTACCAAGTTCACGTTTAATTACTTTAAAATAGACTATCATGTGAAATTCGTGATTATAACCTAGAAATATAAAAATTGTCGTTATACAGGTTATAAATGTATTTACATTCCTAATTATAATTTTCTATTAAAATACACGTGCAAGGATTCTTTTCACTTAACCGCTCAATTGCATGTTTTAGTCCTTTGAAAGAGACCAGCATGTAAACTTTGAGGTTATAACCTAAAAATATTAAAATTTATTGTTATAAAGTTTTTTCCATTCGGGCTCATAAATTCCAATTTTAAACTCACTTCAAGCAATTTTCTTTATTTATTAGGGTGGTGCTAATTACATGGGTTGAACAATAACTCAATAAATAGGATTTCGAATATTATTGATCAATGCCTGTTTTGAATTTTCGCGCCTTTGGTACCTTTCGGTAAACAAGATATCTGCTAAAGACAAATGCAGATCTTTACACGGCGAATAGAATCTTCAAGGAGTAAGAAGTGATAACTAGGTTTTGCGATATACTTTACTTTCATTGATAAGAAAACATTTATTTAGTGTTGACCATGTCTCGAGTAATTTTGTTTCGTTACATTATACTCTCAAGTATTATTATATCGTACGCTTTTTATTCTACAACGCTCATATTCATGAAATAAACCGGGTCTAATATGATGGACACCATGCCCCATGGTATGGGGTATGATGACCCAAATGCAAGACCAACGAATCAATTAAATATCAAATAATGACGTTGTTGAAAAACGGATTTAAGTAATGACGTATGCAACCTGATAATGTGAGCTTTTTACCAAATGATAAAGAAATCAAAATCACATTTCAATTATAATTTAAAGGGCATTTCATTCAAAGCCTGACACCATGCCCAAGGTAGCCAACCGTCCCGCATTCGTCGGGACGGTCCCGCATTAGTACCTCCTGTCCCGCTTTGAAATTGGTCCCTTAAAGTGTCCCGGAAAATTAGTGTAGCGTCCCGCATGTCCCGCATTTACTATGCTTTTTATACAATCTATACAGAAAAATCCCGAAGTACTAAAACAAATACACAGTGCTGAAAAGTATGACTTCAAAAAAGGTACCGAGTAATGTGTAAAAAAAAAGGTCTTCAGTAGTAACGTCCGGCCGTCCCGCATTTTGGGTCTAGATAGTTGGCTACGTTGACCATGCCCCACTCTCCCCTACTTGTGTTTCACCACTTTAAGGCGGGTGACGGACAACTTTGCACGTGCCCAACGGACTTGAATTGGTTTCTAAATCTAAGAAGGATAGGCGATGGTAGCGGAAATTCCACGGTCATACAAGCGAACTGAAACTGCTTTCTTTAGTTTCCTGCTCGTCCAAGAAATTACCCATCCATTCCTGATCCATTTCCTCATGCCACCCGCTAAAAGGCAGGTAAAAATAACAGGTACTAACTTCAAGAGAGAAGATATCTATCAAATGAAATTTACCGAAAATGGTCCTACAAATATATTAAGTGATTTTCAATCGCTTTAAGTACAGAAATAATTTCCTTCAAATCTAGAAAAATTCTAATGCAAAGAAAGTCCTGGCAAAAACGGTCCTTATAATTACACCATGTAGAAATTATCTTCTAAATTAGAATGTAATGAAAAATATTACAACTCAAATAAGTTTACCAAACATCGTTCTCCTGCATGAAGATTCCCATCATGAGAGAAAAATTTTTACTATGACTTATGCCAAATATGATTGAACCTAAGGCTACCATACCTACTTACTATTTAAATATTGGATATAGAGTTTTCTCCTTAAGTTTTCAACATTACAACGCGTTAGCGAAGCTCTCGAGTTTGACGACCCCATTCGCAAATTTTCGGGTTAGCCGCGCAAATGATCGTAAACCTCGACGATACTTTGAAACTAAAAGTACTTTCATGAAGAATGAGAAGATGAATCTTGTTACTTTTCATTCCTAGCTTTACGAACTTCTGAATCGTACGAAGCTTTAAAATTTCCTATTTCGATTCTCATTGTGATCTTTATGAATTTATTCATTTGAGTACCTAAATATAATGAACTAGAGGAACCTAAGATAGATTCCCGGTTGATACTTTCTAAGAGATATAACTTACCCATTAATGTATATATTTGAGGATAGTTCGTTGTTTTAAAATCTGAATTGATAACCTTCAAACCCAGAAAACTAAGACGACGAGAAATATCAAATACCAGAGAAGGAAATACACAATGTACAAATGTATTATTTACAACTTAAATGATCATTTACTTGTAACTAGCTGATCAGTACATAAAAAACTGCAGTATTTGTGGAACGAAACCCTTTGAAAATCCACATAGGAGTGAGTAATTCATAAGATAGAGACAGGCCTAGATTCCAACCAGCATCTTTGATCGTGATGATAACCAAATTAGGAAAATTATGCAAAGTCCAAATACATTGTATCTCTCCTCAAGTTCTACGGGGAGAAATATTTTTAAATGTAGTGATAAATCTATATGAACTGAAATAACCAGAGACCCGTTAAAAAATTGCCGAGTCTTGTGTTAGCTTCACATGAAATGTCAAATCTGATACACTATCGTCCGCAAAAACAGCAATACTTGACATCACATAACTATACGACGTATTAATTCATTGACATGGATTTATTCTAAAACTGAAAGTTCTTCTTTCCTCAAATGTTTTATTCAGGTATTCGTTTTGTAAATTCCTTTTCATACTTCACATTATATGAAAATATTACGTATTAATTCTTAGACATGGTTTGTTAAAATGTTTCATTCAGGTGTTAATTTTAACAGAAAAAACTAGGGTTTCTATTAGAACCAATTTTTGGTTCCAAAGGAGCTGCAACAAAAAGGAACCTCTCTTGCTGAAAAGGAACCCAAAATGATGAATAGTTTCTAAATGAACCCAAGTGTGTATTTGAATGGTTGTAATAGAGCCTTTTTCTCACTTCTGCCTAGGCTCACTTCAGAAATTGAACAAGATAATGATGCACATTTTGCTTTATAATTTGAATTAAACAATATTGAACTGGAAAAAATTAATGAAGAAACTAAAATCATAGACATTAGTCATTCTTGAAAGTAAGATATCGCACATGAAATGTGACAGTTTTCAAGGTTATGTTGCAAATCCGAAGTTTTTTACTGCGCATGTACAAGAAGCGCGTGACTATTAAAAAAATGCTTTGATCGCGCAAAAAAAAAAAATTGATTAGCATTTCGAACTCGAAAGTTCATTGCCTCACTACCCGATTCGGGTAGTGTTTCTAGGTGGATAAATACTACCAGTGTGGGTCCACCACACCCACGACGGGTCAAAAACACGCAGTATTCCCCGAACGGTCACCCATCCAAGTACTAACCGCGCCCAACACTGCTTAACTTCAGTGATCTAACGGGAACTGGTGTTTTCAGCGTGGTATCGCCGTTGAATAATCGCCGTTGAAATATCGCGCAAAGAATAATGAAAAATAAAAAATTCCACTTTTCGGTCAAACTATGCAAGATAAGAGAATATGTGGAGAAACAAAAATTTTGCAACCAAGAAAGATCTACAAATTCGTTATGAATCACTTTTTGATTTGAAGCGTAGTTTTTGTTCTATTCGTATGAAACAACATTCAAAGTAAGCAATTAAATTTTTGGACAAGCGACACAAGATATGGAAAAAATAAGTGGCCAGAAGTTGACCTCAAAAAAAGCTAAAAATTTTAAATTAATCTTTTTTTTTGACACGTAATTTTTGTTGCAATCGTGAACACTGATATTAAGAATAAACTGATTTGATTTTTGGACAGAAAGGCACAAGGTGTAATAGAACTTGCAATATCAACATTTTTTTAAAATTAGATATGATAATTTGCTTTTAACCTTTTTTCCTCATACTGTTAGAAATATGTTTAAAATTCAACCACTTGTCAACCAGTTTTGTGGTTGAAATCTCGTTCATCCACGGAATTGAAATAAAATTCATTCAAATGTAGTTGAAAATTCAACCAGACGTTTGCACATACACAATGTCTGCTCGCAAGGAGTTATTTCGTACGTTTGTATCGTGAGATCTATGAAATCAATAAAGGACATAATATTCAGAAATAGAAGTAGCTTTAAAGAAGAAAAACCAAAGGTACGCTAGAATGATATTATCATAATGGAACATTTCATTCACACAATTGGTACTAACTGCTGTATGCATTTTTAGGTTATGTTTACAAAAACGAGTATTGAAAAGTTTGTCTAATTGGACGTGCAACTCATTATGGTAATATAATTGCAAAGTACCTTTTGTTTTTCTTCTTCAAAGCTGCTTATTTTCCTAAATATTATAAGCATTTTGTTAATCTCATGGATCACACGAGACAAACGTACGAAATAACTCACTGATGATTCCTTATCAGAACTCTTCCGGTACAGTTAATGAATTTCAAAGCACAGTATTTTCCAGGAATCTTAATGGGTTTTATTCTAGATTTTTGAAAAATTATAATCTCTTTGAAATTCACTAACTGTGCCGGATAAAATTTTTTTCTCGATTCTGAAATTTCAATTACATGTTGTTGAAATTTCAACTGCATGGTTGAAATTTCAACCACTGCATGGTTGAAATTTCAACAACGGTAATTGTATAAAACTTCAACCATATGTGGTTGAAAATTCAACCAGATATTTCTAACAGTGCACGAGACACGTGATGAGAGGGTGTTCGTTAAAGCCGAAGAGCTTGAACAAAAGAGAATTAACAATCACTAAATTGCATTTGTCGATCGTTCGGTCTTTCTTTTTGAAAGTCCTATGCAGAAATGTACAAGACGTCTCTAGGGCATCCTTAATTTTTTTGCCCACTGGGGAGTTTGATGAGCGCAAGTGTTGCATTTTTGCTTCAAACAAGAAATGTACTCACTTCCAGTCACTTCCGGGACATAAGTATAATCAAGTATCAGACATGGTGAGAATGAGATTAATCTTTTCTTTGACCGTCAACATATATATGTGAGGAACTATTTTTAGTTCTGACGATCTTCAAGTACAACAAAATTGTATATTAAACGAATCTACTTAAGAGTTTGTTCATTCACTCTAACGTTCCGGCTAACACGGACTGTCTTTCTCAAAGTAAACTGAATGGATGTCATAATTAACATAAAATATAATAGTAGTTTCCTTATTCAACAAAATCTGCCTGCTGCGCGGGCCCATTCTCATCGCGCGCTGTGCACGCGGCTTGCTTCGCTCGCAAGTTTGGGAGCGCACCTATTGGATCTCGCGCTTTGCTCTTGATAATGTGCTTACATGTCTTTAGAACATCTTAGGGATGCCTTGAAGACGTCAGTACGAAAGATGTCCTAAGAACGTCCTATGTCTTTAAGACGTCTTTAGGATATTTTAAGGACATTGGACGTCTTAGAGACGTTCATTGGACTGACATTGGACGTCCTGGGGACGTCTTAAGGACGTTCTTGGGATGTTCATGGTTTTATGCCCACTGGGTCACTATCTTTGAAACGCGTTTCTCTCAAAAAGCGGGTTTTAAAAGTTCAAAATTTACAAATTTCTTGGTGTTTCATTTTTTTAACGTAGAGAGTTCTTTCTGGCTTTAAAATGTCAGGAATTTATTCCAACATATTGGAACTCATTAATGAGACAATATTTTCCTAGTCGACAATGCAGGATGATCGAAAAGTATTGTTGTAGCATTTACGTATTATATGTTTCAAACAACGAAGATACTCCATATTTCATTATAAAACGAAGAGAAGTGTTTTGATTATTTCTTTATTATTTTAAATTCTTATAAAGTGAGAGAAATGATGTGTGCATGATTCTCCGATATCTTAATCGTTCATGTATATATTTTTCATCACTATCTAATTTTGGAAAGTAATCACACCATGAAAGAACGCCAACCTTTGTGTAGGTGGAGAATTTTATCTACTGGAAAATGTATTTCTTACCCTTCGCCTCGGCTTGTTTACACTGCTGATATAATCCCTTATACTACATCCAATAATCCCTCCTTTCGCCTCAGCTCTTCACGAGATAATCACAAGTCGCTGCTACCAAAGCCATGTCGACGAAAGAGAAATGGCCAAGCGCTTCATGAAATTCAATTTTGCTTCTCACAAAATTCGAATTCGAGGTCGAATCGATCAATCGTCTCGATCAGAAGTTACTGCTGTGATAAAGTCCTCAAGAAAGACGATTGCTGGATACGAAAGTTTATACAACGCAGCATGTGTATATATATTCAGCTATATAGACTGCATTCTCCAAGGGATTGAATGTTATACTTTCGCTTGAATTTGCACTTCCAGATAGTTGTGCTATAAATTGTACCTAGTAGACGATGTTATCACATTTTCAATTCGCAGATACTATAAAGAGTAAGATATTTTGTACAAAAGCAGATATATTTATTTTATGTTTTCGTGCTCTAGTGATACTTTCGGATAGGAACTATTGCGAATAATTTTGAAATTGTATATATCCGATATATAATCCAAATCAACGCGATACAATCTGAAGCGATTTTTCAATCTTTTTCACCCATACATCAAGACGGAGTGCTATATAAACCCACACACTGATAACAGAATGCCGCCATGATAAAACCATATGTGTCCGTACGTGTACAAATTGATCAGCCCGATTGGCCAGCATACAAGTTGCTAAACGTACGCGCCATTGTTGGCTATATGGCCCGCATGCTATCCAGCAAACGCGTGCAGTCATCGTGCGAGTAGATTGCAGGGTTAAAATAATATTTATTTATAAATCAATAAACACTATTATTCATATTAGTAAACTTTATTATTGACGGAAACATTGTAATTGCGGTCCGTTCCTTACAGGCAACTCCAATTTTGTGCAGTATGATGGTTTTGAAGATCATTAAAATAATTTCTAAGTCGCGTGAAAACTAAATCTTTAACATTCGAATTATTGGGTGACGGACAACTTTGAACGTAGCAACTTTGCACGTGCCCAACTGTGCCTACTGTGCCTACTTCCAAGGCCGTAGCCAGGGGGGGGGGGGGGTGATGCGTGTTTGATCCCCCCCCCTCGAAATTTTTGAAATATGTACATAATATACATATACTCTCTTGTGTTTCGCTGCATAACCCCCCTCCCGAAATTTTGCCTGCTGCATATCCCCTCCCCCTGAAATTTTTTCCTGCTGTATATCCTCCCCCGAAAAATTTTTCTGGCTACGGTCTTGCCTACTTTACGTGCATTCAATGACGCGTTTTTAAGGGGGTCGAAGAAAAGAGATTCTCATATATCTATAATAATTTATAAGGAATAATTTCATCAAAATAATATTTGAAATATATTTAAACTAACTTTAAGAAAGTTAGTGCACGGAAAAAATAAGTATTGGAACATTTCGTAGATTAGTGCTAGACTTCATGACGGGCCATCATTTTTCTGAAGTCTCGTATACTTTCTATGAAGTGGTCATACATTTTCATGGAAAAATAAAGAAAAGTCATGGAAGTTTTCAAGCGCAGTCAAGAAACAACAGGCTTGGAATTCTTATAAGACAGTTTACAAAAAAAAATGTATACAGTCATGAAGTGTCTATAAAATAACTTCATATTTGCAAAGACTTGAATTGAATAAGTGCGTGATTCAAAAACTAAGAACTCGAATGCAAGTCAGAAAAACAGTCCATGACTGTCTGCGAGAATTTTCAGAGGCGCGCTCAGTGGGGCTCAGAGACAAATTCACATTGGTATGATTGAAGTAGACACTGGAATTGGTTACCATTGGCTTGCTTATTTAAAATCAATTAATGTGCAAGTAAATTATGTACAACAAAAAGTAATTGTAAAGAGCATAAAGATATTAAGATATTATTTGTAAAAAAAAGTTTTAAACTGGTTGCGTGAAGGATTTAAATCTCCAAGATTTAGATGAGCTGAAAAATGTTATTCACTTGCTACCTGATTCTGCTAGATATCAAATTCATTTAAAAAAGTTGTTCGATTGTTTCTTAAATGAACATTTACAGGCTTCACAATTTTGAGTGGCATTAAGTATACCTACGTCTTTCTCAATTTTCGCGATATTACTTATAATACACTTATTTCTATTCGAAATAAATAAGAAGATGGCTATTATGTAAATGCTAATAATAGCCATCTTCTAATT
>CAKNXH010000397.1:158683-171238 GCA_932178445.1 Andricus quercusramuli
AATTAGAAGATGGCTATTATTAGCATTTACATAATAGCCATCTTCTTATTTATAATTTTAATGAATAATAAAAAGTTGCTTAGAAGTTAATCGAGTCAATACTAATACTTCTTGAAACTTCTTTCTTTTAGAAAAAAAATGCTTAGTAGAATCGAATATCTGGGTTATTTTTTTCAAAAAGATACACAACCATTATTTAAACAATTTCCTTATTTATTTAACAAAATTTATTATTCTGATATAGAATCTAAAATAATTTTCGTGGATTGTTGTTGAAATTCTCATTTCTCATAAAAAATTTCATTTAAAATAATCATTTTTTAATAACAATCTATACAAAGTATTTTCAAATCTATCTCAATATTTCTTTCATCTTTTAAGAGTGTAAACGGAGCGAGTTTTTTCCTAAGTTTAAAATTTTGTTTATCAATAATTTATTGATATGATTTGGTAAATATATCAGTTTTATTGAAATCAATTTCTTCAATCTGGAATCAAATTCTTTAATTAAAAAAATAAGAATAACTCAATTTAATTTTCAGACAGATTTTTCCATAGAATCGAACGGTGCAATTAGTTTTTATGTTATATCTTACAAATTTGAAAAAATTATTTAAACAATTTTAGTTTAAATGAAGAAAAAACTTTTTTTTTTACGTAAAATCATTCCTTGGTCAAAAAATAATTTTCCGTGGAAAATTATATTTTTCCATTAAAAAAAAATTGTTTAAACAATGTGTTTAATTTGTTATGCAAAGTCAGTCTTGCAGGAAGTTGTCTAATTCGCAGTCGTCACTGAAATTCTTTTTACGCGGCCACGCAGTTTTCAGCTGTAGCAGAACTCCAAGATTTTTTACTGTGTTTTCAGCCCGATCGATTAGCCGAGGGGCTTGCGCGGTTAGGAATGAGTTGCGTTTGTCTCGTGTCTAGGATATGTAGTTCGAATACCCGCAGCGTGCGTCCGATTTTTTAGAGCGTAAAAAGCGAGCGATTGATATAAGTAATAATTGTGTGTGTTATAATAATATTTAAATAAATATATAAGTTGAAGATAATAATATTATAAATTTGAAAAATTATTTTTTATTTTTTATTAGCATAAATGGCTAGCTTGACAGTCTACGAACCCTTCCTTGACTGTCTTTGAGAATTTAATATTGGAGTGTTGAACGGCTTACAAATTTTTCTGTGATATTTTGTTGATGGAGTCTAGGAGTGCTTCACTGACTATGCTGGACGCAATTTAAGAAGTCTTTTATTTCTTCAAGCACTGTTTGCATGATTTTCCAATACGATATTTTTAATTTATCAAATGCTTTTAGACCTATCCTAAAGTCACAGACTCGGTCAATGAAAATTTCTAGCACTTTTTTTCCGTATACGCTCCATTCCACCAGGATTGAATAATTTTAACCGTTGCAAATTTATTATACGTATGTAGATATAAAGGATCACCCTCGCACAACCCTTACGTAAAGACATAAACGTGCACAGTTAGACAAGTTCTATCTGTGCACGAAAACAGTTGGGCAAGTGACATCTGTGCACGTGCACAGTTAAGAAAGGGACATCTGTGCACGTGTACATCTGGGCAAGTGATATCTGTGCACGTGCACGGTTACTAAAGTGACATCTGTGCACAAACAAGTCCACAGGAGCCCATCTGTGCACGTCGAAATTTCGACGTGCACAGTTGTCACTTGGATAACTGTGCTATTGCACAGTTGTCTAAGTGACGACTGAACAAGTGCACAGATGGCACGTGCACAGTTGTCCGTCTCACCAACGACGTGCACAGTTTTCCGTCTGGCCACCGACGTGCACAGTTGGGCATGTGCAAAGTTGTTACGTGCAAAGTTGACCACATCCTGAATTACTCAAACAACTATGTTTTTTGGATATTTACTCTCTAAATCTGAATTAGTAGAAAACTACTAATTGGTAGTAGTTTTCTACTAATTCAAATAGCGCCGATTCGTTTACTGGTAATTAGTAAGAATCTACTAATTCAATGTGTAAGAATAACTGACTAAATGAATTAGTAACTATATCTACTAAAGGAATCGGTAATGCTACTACTAAATGAATTGGTAAATGTATGGCTGGTTACTATTTCAAAGGGTAGTCTCAAGTAAATTTAAAAACTGTTTTTTCAACGAAGAGAAGTTTATTCAAATATATTATTCTATTATTAAAGTCGAATTGGGTCCGATTAAAAAACAAGTTAGTTCAATCCAAATTGAAAACATGTTATTGTAATAATTAAAACTATAGAATATTAATAATCTTAAAAGGTTTCACAAGACAAAAACAACTGCGAAGTCGTAACTGTTTTTCCTTTAGCTAGATAAAACTATTAAAATATAATATAATGCTTGGTGGAGAGCTTTGTAAGTTTGCACCATACAATGTACGGCTTTACAGTTGTACACTTGTCTTTGATTGATTCCGGATATCCTCTACCTCCTTAGACACGTTACTAGCATCCTAGAATACAACATTTTTATTACATACTTTTAATTAGTGTATCATGGTTAATTATTATTACAGCATAGCCAAATGATGAAATCATATACCTGAAAAAACATTCCCTGACAATTTCAAGTTCTATCCAGATATGTCAAGTTTTTTTTAGAATAATTTTTTATAGTACGGAGCCATTAAAATATTTCTCTTTTTTTTTAATCGACTCGGAATAAGTCCTCACTTTTACGAGTTTATTATAAATTTGTTTTCAGTTTCTGGGGATTGAATCAATATTTTTAATTTAGGAATCTTTAACAAATTATATCACAAGATATTCTCAAATATATTAGCACCATTAAATACTTAAATAACCAAATAATACTAAAAACATAATCAATAATTTCTTAAATTTGTCTATTAAGTCTATGAATTTGAATGATAATTCAAACAAATTTTTATTTGATAGTTGACAGTTAAATTTTGAACTAAAAAAGATTAGCTTTCGACAAAAAATGGAATAGTTAAAACAAATTAATTTTCCAGAGAAAAAAACTGTTTGAACTAAGATGATGAATCTTTTACTGAAATAAATGAATTTTTAACAAAAGTGTAACGTTTAACCGTGTAGTTCATTATCTTCAATCATAAAGATGACATTCCAACTAAAATTATGAATACCTAACTGGAATACTTACATTTTCCACCAAAAAGATAAAGTTTCAAGCAAGAAGATTAATTTAGAAACATAAAGAATGATTTCATACAAAAAATACGTATTTTGAAGAAAATAGAAGAAATCTCAACTGAAAAAGACAAACATTCAACCAAATTAATGAATTTTCAGTTTAAAAAATTAATTTTCCAGAAGAAAGCATATTTTTAGCCAAAGTGTTGAATTTCAAACTAAAATGGTGAACCATTGACTGAAATTGTTGAATTTTCAACTAAAAATTATAATTTTTCCACCTGAAATTGAATGATTTGATTTCAAATTTTATATTATGTTAAACTAAAGAGATGGATTTTTAAATAAAACGTTAGAATATTCGACTGGAATAATTACATTTTCAGTTTCAATAAGAAATAATTTTCTGTTAAAGTAAAAACGAATTTTCAACAAAATAGCTCACTTTTTAACCGAAGAGATACATTTTTTATTAAAATGATGAATCTTGCACAACAAAATTGATTTTAAACAAAAGAGTTCAGATTTTAACTCATTAATTAAATTTGTATTCCAAAAAAGATGAATTCTGAACGAAAATTTAGTAGTTGACATAACAAATATTAATTTTTAATCCGAAACAGTTGAATTCGACAAAAAAACTACTTTTCAAAATGAGTGGAATTTTCAACTTGAAAAGATTTTTCAGTCAAGCGAGAGAAAAAATTGTAAACAAGCTGTTGAATTATCAATGAAGAAGATGAATATTTGAATTTTGAACTAAAAACGCTTTAAATTATGTTGATACTTTTATTTTAACGTATCCGCAGTTTAACAGTATAAGGTGGTTCAAAAAAGAATTTTTTGAAGGCAAAAGAGTGTTAGATTGTGTTTAAAATTTAGGTTAAATAATAATTTATGTGCCTTAGTAAAACTAGATCTGATGATTATAAGGGATGCCTCAAAACCGTAAGTTTAAAACATGATAAAATACTTTAAAATCTTCTCTAAAACAACCTCTTTATCCGTAACAACAACTAAATGAAAATTTTTAACCCAAAAATCCGACTCGGAAGTTGTAAATTGATTTTAAAAAAATTTTGAACATCTACGTATCTTTTAATGTACGTTGAGTGAGTTTTCTGCAAGTTAGAGATAAAAATTAGAGCCTTTCTCAAACTGTTAGTTGATTACGATATGGTACGTCGACTTGCATGTAACATAGTCTGCTATCAATATTATGTTTAAAAAAATCATGCTGACTGGAAATTACTAACTGTTTACGAAAAGTATATAATTTTCAATTTTCGATAGACACTAGAAGCTTTATTAAAACAAATAATTTTACATTCACTTGTTGTTACGAATAAAAGAATTGTTTGAAATAAGACTATTATTCAACTTTTACCCTGTTTGAAGTAACATTTTTAAGGCAGCACTTATAGAAATTTAGAATTTCCCGACCGAGTTCTCCGAGGCTAGAGGTATACTTTATTAATTTTCTCTTTATTATTAAAAATTCAAAAGCTGTTTTGACTGAGGAGAAACTCATTGTACAAATCTAACAATCAGTTATAGCATTGATTTAAATAGAATATGTAATAATAATTTACATTCGGACATTTGGACAACTCCAGTGCACTCTTGAAGGTTAGCATCTTGACTTACTTGCAAATTTTAGAAAACAATATATGAATAAGTGAATATTTGCTTTTTTTACCTTCCAGTTTCGTTACAGTGTATAAATCTAAGTGGCTTTCAAGTATTTTAGCCAATTCTTGCACACTGTATTCCTCGAAGGTCTTGAATTTTTCTGCAAATAAATTTTAGTTAACCTAACTTTCTTCAACGACACTTTCCCAGTTCCCTTTGAACTATTCACCTAATTACTAATATTAAACAAAATCTTACCCATTTTAAAGAAGCTAAGATAAACGATTCATCCTGAAATCAATTGCAGTTCCAACCCACTCTTTGCCATCAGAATCCACTTATTCACAAACTCCGGAACATTTTAGGAACGAACAATAGCTATAGTTATTCTAACCAATTTCACGAGTTCACATTTCGGCTGCATTGGAGAAATGGATGGTGTATTGACAAAACATTAACCTTTTTAAATTAAAACTCAAAAAACAGCAGAATGTATTTTAAAAATTGTTAAATTATGTTTCCTTAGCAATTCATTTCTACTCTTCGAATTAGTAAGTTGTTACTACTAAACAGATTAGTAGAATACCCTTACTAATTCATTTAGTAACATAAATCTTACCATTTCATATAGTAGAAAGTGATAAAATTACTGATTTAACAGTCAGATACAATGCTACTTATTGAATTAGTAAAATTTCTACTAATTCGGATTTAGAGAGTACATTTCCACATTTAAGGGACGTTATTATGTTTATTTACATTTCAAAAATTATCTTTTACAAAGGTCTTTTTTTATAAAACAAAATAACATTGATAATTGGATGCTGGAAAAATGACGCTCAAAGTTTTGAACTTCACTGCTATTTTTTATCCATTCAAATATCCTATGTATTTATTGTATGTACTTGTCCTATTTTACAAAAAGTTATATCACCACTGATTAAGAATTAAATACCTGAAATAGTCAAATGTTGAAACTTTTTCGAACGTCTGTCACCGTGCAACATAGAAGCTAAGCGAAATAACAAAATCCAACTAACTCCTATTTGATCCATTGTGCGCAGCGCAGTTACAGACAAATCGACATTTTTCATTTTTGCTCTTCTCAAATCGGAATTTAAAAAACTCACAATGGGACTCAATGGTCCAATTGTGAGGAATATGAATGAACATTGTGAAGTAAAGAAATTAATTTTTACAATTTTCAAATGCTTGAAAAATCTTATTTTTTCCTAAGGTGTGTAGGGGAAAGCTGCTTACAGGCAGTCATAAACTCTAAGGTCGTATGTATAGATTCTCATTTTTAGTGTAACCTGGAAAGCTCGACGTGTGTAAATAAAGTCTAACCCTACTGGTAGATTGAACTGGAAGAAAAAAAGTTTTTGTTTGAGCAGTTAGGAGTAGTGATATTTGAGTCTCTATGTACTACATGTGTACCTACAAGATACAAACGTATTTATTTCTGGAATACAATTTACATTTCAGGCGTGAAAAATCTTTTTGTCACAAATTTGATGAGTGTAATGCTTTCAGATTGTAATTACATGAGTGCTACGTGTCGGATCAGGCCCGCTAACATTTTTATTAAAAAATTAAATCTAAACTTACGCTACTTTCTCTTTTTTTATTCTTAATTTTTTTACAAAAATAGAGAACGGGGATTGAGGAAAAATCAAACACGAAAGGTTGAGAAAAAAAATTATTCAGATTGGAAATTAGTTCAAGAAATAAAACTATAATTCATTGAGATAAATTTTACAAATGTGATATGTGTGAGTATTGTTTAATCTCTCCATTTAACAGTTCGAAATAGATTTGCGCAGCACGGAACTGCCAGAATTTGCGAGAAACTTCGTCTTGGTGTCCACCCTTTCGCAAAAAGGAAAAGACTTTAGTGACGATTTTTCAAATAAATTAGAGAAGGAAATAAGGGATAGCAATAGAGAAATCTACAAACTTATCGAAATGCCAATTTATCGTTGCTTGTAACGTTATTATTGTTGGTTCTGCAGGGTCCCGGTAGTGGACATGTTGTTTGTTTGTTGTTTGTTTGTTCCTCAGACATTCTGGTGAGCAACACGGCTTGTAGAGTTGGGTTGATTTCTCTTCCTAGACTATTGTATTGTTATACCAGAGAAGTTATACAAAGAATAAATGCATAATTTCATCAGAGGGTTTTCTTGATTTAAGGGTTCACTGACTTTGGTTATGCTTGGAATTAAAAATATTCTAGACTTTTTTGTATCCAGTTTTAAACTAAACCCACTGATTCTAAGTTGCTTATAAGAATCTCAATTTTTGACTGAGCCCACTTTATTTATATTTTTTGCACTGAATCCGATCAGAAGTGAAAAATAGTCCCTCGATGGACCGTTTTCTGACATTGATTCATGGCATTCTTGACATAGATCCCGGTATATTGCACAGGTGGGAGGCCACGTGCCGGTGTTTACGATGCAATTTTTTAGGGGAAATCGGGAATCACATATCATCATGAAGTTTCTGGCCATTTCACGAATTGGGCCATAGTAGATGGGCCTCGCGTGTTTCTTCGTGGGGCTTCTGATCTTCTCATTGGTTATGACGTCAATGACCGCGCATTCTCTTCTCATTTCTAGGACTTGGTGTTTCTTAGAATTTGACATAGAATGTATAATATTATTCAGAATATAAACAGTAACTCTTTATAACAAAAATAATTGGTAGTAATTCATCATGGTGATCAATAGTCATATAAATAAAAATTAATTTATAAATAACGCAGTGTTCTAATATATATACTAATATAGTGATATATGTATCTATCGTCTGTACTCTAGGGTGCTTCATATTTGTGGATCACCCTTCAGTAGTTGATCAGTGTTGTTCAGAGAATATATTCAAAGAATACTCTTATGGTACTGATCAATTTTAGGCTCTAAATATTTTATATAATTCATATGGATTAGTGATTATTATTATAAATAATTAATATTATATATATATATATATATATATATATATATATATAACTGTTACCTGGCACCGAACAAAAAGAATTTAATTTACATAATTATGTAATATTTGTAATTATGTAATTTATTTTTTTTTCAAGGCAACATTAATATAATAAGAATATTATATAATATACACATAAATTAATAAAATTTGAATGGATATTATATATAAACATTATTTTATTGAATGATAAAATAAGATGTATCGCAGAATGTCTATTTACACTTGAATTCTTTAATTATGAGGTTGATTCGAATGTGTGTAGGTTCGTGAAGTTTTTTTTTTGTAGCAATCGCACTGTTAGAAGTAAGTTCATGAAATTTCACGAAAGTGTTAGTGAGGCTTTTTACACTACGGTTAGTGAAAAACGCATTGAAACTTCATGCAACACTCTAATTTAAATAGCCTTATTGAAATTTCAATGTAAGTTTTGAAAATATTTTAAAAGGTAGTGCATTGCATTTTTTGTAAATGTTCATGAATATCCTATGGATATTCAATGTATATCTCACACAAAAATTCCAAATTTAATTTCATGAATTATTTCTAAATTTTGTTCATATTTTAATTTATGTTTATAAAATTTAATAAAAAATGTTACTTCATTTTAATGCAAGTTTAATTGTTTATAAAATTTACGTATACCACAATGAAATTTATTCAGCCACCAATAATATTTCATGTACAGTAGAAGTCCGATAAGTTTCTCATTTCGAGGCTGTAGGGGCAGAAAATTCCACGAATTGCGGACTTTTTGGTTGCCCCCTCTAGTAGCACGATATTAGTGCGCGCATGAGTAAGAATAATGCGCAAATCATAAGCAAAATAGCACACGTAGTGGAGAACCCCAATTAGTGTGCGGGCAGTGCAGATGCGGCGTAGCATGGGTTGGCACCCGGGGCGATAGCGGGGTGACACTTTGGTTTTGTCACCCCTTATTGCCCCTTATTGGTACCCCTTTGTGCTTGGCACAGGGGCTGGCACCCGGGGCGGACCGCCCCCATCGCCCCCCCCCTTACGCCGCCACTGGTGCCGTGCGTGTAATGACGTTTTAAGGGGAGTGTACACTTATTGGACGGCAACTTATCGGACTTGTAGTGTACTTTTTACTGTACTTGTCAATTTTATGAAATTTCAATAACTTTTGCTTCAAAATTAAGTTTCGTGTCACAGAGAATTAATGAATATGGTCTCAAATTAATTTTCAAAGCCAAATTTATGAAATTTTTGTGACATAAGTCATTGAAAACTGACTGAAATTTCAGGAAATTTCAAACATTTCGTCATGCGATTTGTTTTTCCTGTGATTCCAAATCGATTTTTCCTAATAAATATAAGAATATATTATAAACACACATGTATGTTTTCATAAATTGCTTAATTGGGAATTATGAATGAGAAAATTGATATTAGCTACAATTTTGATCCTTGAAATGTGGACTAGCACAATTGTGTCCCATCCAGTGATACTCATTCTACAAAATTTTCAAAATAATTTCATCTCGCGAAATATTTTTGTGACAAGTGTATGAATGCCCCAGCCGATACAAAACGATTGATTGACCTATCGAAATTTATGTGGTTAAAAGAAAACCTGATACGAGAAGCATACAATATACTTTTTTTAAACACGTCAATACAATAGAGTTTTGGAGATTCAGTAATTAAAATGCATTTTATGCAATAAATTCGTGGAATTTCTTTTGACTCCCTCTGCACACCAAACCATAGCGGGCACCTTTCCCTTACACTAAAATGTGTTATCAAATTTTATGATATTTGAATTATGTTGAAAAAAGTGGAAGTTCTAAGAAGAAATGTTATAACTGCTTAATATAAAGTACTATCAATGAATATTTTAATGTATTTAGGTTTTTTTATTTGAATACTGATTTTTACATTCTCATCCTAATGAGAAGGTAATGGTTTTATGTAAAATTTGACTTAGTCGGGTTTAATCAAGTCTCCACGTTTTGAAACCCCCTGAGTCAGGAAAAACGATTCATACGAAGGTGTCTGTCCATGTCTATCTATCCGTATGTATGTCTGTCCATCTGTGTCCTGTAGGCACGATAACTTTCAAAAGACTAATCAGATTGGATTGAGCTTTGGCACACGTTTCTAAGGCACAAAAAGAAAAGACAAATTCGTAAGCCAGCTTTTCTGGATGAAAATTCAAGAACTTGGAGCATTTTCAAAATTTTTGGAACTATTTTTTTGCAAGATTTGGAAATTCTATGTACGGCTATTCTTAGTACTCGGAAAATCTAACAATTTATTTCCTCGGCTTTTTTTGATAAATATTAAATTGTCAGAGTTATAGCATTTTCAAAATTTAAAAAAAAAACGAAAATGAACATTTGAAGCCAAACAACGCACAATATAAAAAAAAATCAAGAGAAGAAAACCGTTGCTTTCGGAAAGCCCTGCATGCTTATTGAAACAACTTTCTGAATTTTCTTGAAATATCGAAAACTCGATTTTTGTTCACACAAAAAATAATGAGAAATAAAAAATTGCATTTTTCGGTTAAACTATGCAAGCTACGAAAAATGTGATTGGGCAAAAATTGTGGACCCAAAAAAGATCTAAAAATTCTTTATGAATTACTTCTGGATTTGACGCGCAGTTTTTGGTTCATTCGTAAAAAAACACACACACACAAAAATCAAATTTTTGGACAAACGACACAAGCTACGAAAAAAATAAATAGGCGAAAGTTATTTATCCAAAAAAGAGCTACTTTGTTAATTATTATTTTTTGAGAAAATGCTTTGTTTTGGTTTTATTCGCGAAAAATTATATAATAAATAAACAAATTAAATTTTTGGACAAAAAGGCATACGGTACAATAAAATGTTAATTATTGAAATTCTTTTTTAATTAGATCTAAAAGTTTGCTTCTAATCCTTTTGTCTCATGAGACACCTGATGAAAATGTGTTCGTCAAAGCCAAAAGAGCGTTAACGAAAGAGAATTCACATACATCAAATTTTAGTTGTCGATGGCTTGACAAACTTAGGAGCCGCACGCGCGTATAATGCGAGATATTAGGATGCATCATCGCATGCATGTCGTCCTTCGCACGTCTCACGTTACCCGCATTACTATAAATTACTAAGAAATTTTCAGAAATTTTTAGTAACATTATTTGAATTTCTTCAGTGGGCCTACTTCAAGGGAACGCACTTTACGCTCGATTAAATTATTAGATCTTCATATAGTACGTTATGTGTTTTTTTTTGCCGATATAATGAGCGAACATTATACTTTAAAAAAGTAAGAATGCAATTTTTCAAAACCTTTTTAACGTTATTAAAACAAAGATACTCTGAAGTTTTAAAGAAAACAGTTTCCTATTACGTTTTGATCTTTTAATTTATGTAGAGCTGGAGCCTTTTTTAATTTTCGAATAAAAATATGAAAATTTTGACATTTAAACTTGAAACTTTGGAGGTTTTGCACATTTTCGCTGATGAATATCCCTTATGGAGAAAAGCGAAAAATCAGGAATTCAGTGTATAAGAAGAATAGAATTGGATATTTAAGTGTATAAAAGTGGATATTCAAATTATTTCTTAAACTAATCACTCTCTAGATTTTGCTTCTGGCTTAAGGTTTTTTTGTCCCGAAGAACTATTTCGGAAATAGTTCAGAATATCGCTTTATTGTGGTTTGCTTACAGGAATTCAAGACGTCTCAACATTTAAAGCAATGCTGAATTTTAAATTGAAATATATTTGCAGACAATAAGAGAAAAATAATGACAACTCAGGAAAAAAAAAACTAATTTGTCCGAATTGCGGCGAATCAACACTTTTGAATTTCCCCGAAACATAATTTCTGATTCGTTGAAACGAACTGAGGGGCATTTGAATTAATTAAAATTATGCGAACTGAATATGCATGCGAATTCATCTGAAGGCGTGGTCGAGGTCAATTCGAAAAAAAACTTATGGAAAGTCCAAGCGTCGAAACTCGAACAAGCGATAACTCGTGTAGCATATAAGTCCAGAACACCGCCAACTGTTCTACGGGATTTATCGTTAAACAGTTACAACATAACCTCTACGCCCTTCGCGTTGGCCATCCTATATTCCTATTACGAATTAAAGTGAACAAATCAGGACTTGATGAAATTTGCCGTAACTAGTTGCCCCTAATTCGAACGTGACTTCCACTCTCCCGAATTAATGAGAATTTTCCAGTCTTGTCTTTGTCAGGCAGAAAATGTATAGAATCTTCAGCAGAATCCATTAATTAAACTACCCAATCATTGAATATGCGAATAGTTATATGTCATATGACAAATAGAAAATTTGAAAACATTTGAAAATGTTTAAAAATTGTCACTTTTGGTTGTTCCTATAATATTTCGTCTATTATTTTGGCATTGAAGTAACTTATGTTTATATAAAACAAAAATATAGACTTTTTATAATACGCCTGGTTCGAACAAATTTAATTTCAGATTGGATAAATAGCGTAGAAATGCGACATTTTTCTGCACTTTTGGAGTTTGAAAATCAAATTTCAAAATCAAATCAAAATAAAATAATTTATTACATTTATTTCATGAATATCTTGGAAAATATGATGTTAATTGCTTAAGGATAATGAGAGAATTATTATCCAATTTAACACCTTAGGGGTCGCGCATACATTACGTAACACTTTTTTGTGGGGAGGGGGGTCTAGCTTAGTGTTACACCTATTGGTGAAAAACTACAGGGAAAAGTCGGAAAAAGCGTTACATAGGGGGGGGGGGGGGGGGG
>CAKNXH010000397.1:171338-188100 GCA_932178445.1 Andricus quercusramuli
CCCCCCCCCCCCCCCCCCCCCCCCCCCCCCCCCCCCCCCCCCCCCCAAAATTGTCGGGAAATTGCGTTACGTAATTTATGCACGACCCCTTATTAAAAATAATCTTTAAATAGAGATGTACATTAAAAAAAGAAAATAATCATTTTTAAATAACTCTCGCGAGATTAGTGTGTTGCCACCGAAATAGAGACAGCCTCACCTTATCTTGAGTCCCGCTTGAGAACGATAGATGATGATAGCCGGCTTCAGTCGTTTTGAATCGACGAGACGCGATTAGGAAACACAATTGGGTACAATTTAAATTTTCTTCCTGTCGCTCACAATCGGATCTAATCATTTTCTTCCAGGAGGGCGGTAATTAAGTCGAATGCATTCTCAACTTTTCCGCTTTTACCTTCAAATCAAGAAATTATCAAGTTATCAAGAAAGTTATCGCTAGAACTAAGAACTTTCCAGCGCCAGGCCAGCTAAAATCAAATCTTTTGGTGGAAGAAGTTTACTTCTACGCACCAACATCTAGCTTGTATATTTACTACTTTCTTAAACGGAGAACAATCCGTCCTGCAGTGGCTAGTGGAAGGACGCACGGTATCGATCCCTAAGACCGGAGATTTGTCAAGTCCAAAGAACTATAGGCCAATAGCTTGTTTAAACACCAGCTACAAGCTATTCACTGGCATCCTCAAAGAGAGGATAATAACGTCTATCGAGCCGGCATGGAGTGTAATAGTTAAACAACGTGGATGCAAGAGAGAGAGCTGGTAGGTTGCAGGGAGAACATGTAAATAGACAAGGTGTATTACCCAGGACTCGATCAGGTATCGGCGCAATATGTCCATGGCTTGTATTGACTACCGTGAGGCATTGGATAACAAGAACCATGAGCTACTTATTAAGCTCACTCGCTCACTCAATCACTCACTCACTCAGTCACTCTATTTATTTATTTATTTATTTATTTACAGTAATGTCCAGAAGGTGAATCTAAAAATGCTATCTGTTCTCACGTATCTCATATAGTTACAGAACATGATGTATTTTTCACTTATCAAGGCAAATTTTATATATTTGTAATCGTATAGATTCTTAGATTTTTATTTTGTAACTTTCGAATCCATTTTTCAAAATTGAAGAGAAAGTTATTTTTGTATTTTAATCTATTAAATGTGTCCTCCGATAATATCCCCGCAGTTAAGCCATTAATACTGGCCGCAGGAGGAACTCCATCTATCTGCTAGAATAGATAGGACTAAAATACCGCCATGGATAGGCCCAAGGTGAACGACCATCTTAAGTAGGGTCCCTTCGTCCGTAAGCACGCCCGAATCCTGGAATTCAAAAAATATATATTTTGCAATCAGTGATTTGAAAACAGGATATTTGGAACCCAGACATTTTTTTGATTCCGGTCATATGTGATTTGTATAAAAAATTTGAAAGCTTCACAAGCAATAAATTCGAAAAGATATTGGTCCATACAAGAAACTTTTCGAAATTTCAAAAACTTTTAAACAAAATTTAAATTTGTAATATTTTCCTGTAACGAGCAAAGGAACCCTCTGCCGGCAAGCATTTGGGTAAGATATGAATTGTGGGCACCATAAAACCATACCTGGTTCTTTAAAAACTACTTCATTGGTGGCTACACAAAGAGAAAAATCTAGGCATTAGCGCGTGAACATTTGTCACGCATTAATTCCAAGAGTGCGAGCGAAATTTCCAAGAGCCTCCACGGACTTTTTCGGTGAGTCTCCTTGCGATTTGCCTTTAGGACATGCCTCCTGCGAAAATTTAGTGGTGCGAACGTGTCAACAGGCAGAAGGCGTGGCCTAAAGGCAATTTGCAAGGAGACTCACCGAAAAAGTCTGTGGAGGCTCTTGGAAATAAAGCTAGAGACGCCTGCGATATGCGCCTGATGAACAGTCCATGCGTTAATACCGTGAACTCTCTTGCTAAACCCCGGAATTCTTTCTCCGTGTATAGATGTGAATATCAGAGGTGACTGCACCTGAGATTCTTTAGAGATTTTCTAGTCATTTTGACCCGCAGGATGGTGCTCAAATTTTACCATTGCAGAGAATTCTTTACTGTATAAGTGAATAATTCAATGAAGGTCACTAAGTGTTGTTATAAACATCTGAAAAATATACCAATGAATTTTAAAAAATCATACTGAAGAATAGTAAGTGCTTCAGGTCCTTTAGGTCAAAAAATATTCAAGAAACTTAACCTCACTTTTTAAGTTTGTATAAGGACCTTCAAACGAGCAATATTTGTGGTTTCATTAGTTTTCGTTTGCTGATAATTAGTTCAAAATCTGGTTTCAATACATATTCTAGATCTCCTATACTTTTCAGTATAATACTAGGTTATAAGAATAAACTCTCCAGCAATTTGAAGTTACTGGTTTTGTTTAAACACGTGGTTGCGAAGATAATTTCAAAGCACACTTATCTCTTTCTAGTTCAACCTAACTGCGACGATAATTTTTAAAATTCGTATTTAAACACTGAGACAAAAAACTTCATCAGTATTGATTAGTTCTCTCAGTTTTTGAAGTACAAATGTCAATCATGTAGCTTCTTAAAAAGTTTTGGAAGTGGAAGATCCTATTTTTGTCTCTTTGGAGCGCTCGTATCTCTGGAGCTCGTATCTTTGGAGTTCGACTGTACTAATTTTGTGAAGATATGTGCAGTTTATTATGACAAACCCAGATACGAATAAGTTTCCACAAATTTCTAAATTAAATATGAGAAAATAGAAACGGTAGAGACAATTTTTTTTATTTAATTTTGGGAATGGTTCCAGTCTAGAGATTTATCAGAGCTTTTATTTCAAGGTCTTGAATATTATGCAATCATGATGAAAGCTTTTATTGCAAGATTGTTTCGAAGTAAATATCCGTGCTACAGCGTGCTGTCCAGCAATGAGAGTCGTACCAAGTGATCCTTTTCATGAGATGTTAAAACTTTTGTAAGTCATCTCCATTTCAATTTCAGTAAAGCACATTATTTATTTGAAATTTTTTTAAATATTTTATAATGACATTAGTCATTATAGTTAATTTTGATCATATCTATGTCGAAACATGTCACTGAAGTTTAATACAGATAAACAAAACAAAATATTCATGCTGTTTCATAATTTTAAGATAAGTTTCCTTAACTTCAGTTATCGTCACTGAGATTTCAGTTACTTGTTCATAAAATTAATATGAATTTCGAAAACTATATTTAAATATTTCACAATTTTGATTTATAAAGATCTTAAACTTTCCTTTATTCTAAAATCGCAGAAAAGCACTCTACCGTTTCTATCTGATTTCAGGATTTAACAAAAGTTCGGGATTTTTCTGTTACATATAATTTTTTCTGCGGATCCTAATTGAGGAATGCCTCAAGAATTTAAAACGTCTGTAACAGTTCAAACGTTTAATTTCATTTAATGAATTACGTGAAAGTACATATTGCGAAAATATACATGTAAGAGTTACAGGACATGAAAATAATACTATCAGGGGAGTGCATCATTTTCAATGTAAGAGAACGAAACGTGTAAAAAGATCCAAAGTGCTGTATACTGGCACAAATTCCATTAGCGCACGATGAAAGCTTCGTGGTTTACTCGATGTGGCGATCAGTAGAAAGTTGTACTTTCAGATATAGTACATAGAAGATTCGTTCTTACTCCACTGGAACTAGTAGAACTCTTTATGAGTGGAACTAAAAAAAAGCTTCATCAAAAGGGTGGGGTCGTTATTGGGTTTGAGTTGAAGTGTTCAAGGCTCATTTCGTACTAGACTCCGAAATCAATACCTGTGCGAAAGATGAGATCAATCGGATTATTTTAAGTGGTAGTGCAAAAAAAAAAGATTTCATTTGACAAGCGCGTCTAATTCAGCTTTTTTATAAATTCAAAAATCATTACAAGTTCTTAACAAGTTAAAAATTTAACTAGTGAAGATATTATTATCAAAATAAAAGTCATATGTCTGGAATCCTGTCTTTACGTAAAAATTATGTACGTCAGAGATATGATGCAATGAAACGTCACCAAGGTTGATATCATGCTGGCGAACCATAAACTTTTAAATGGATTATGCATCGACTTATGCTCGGATTTACGTGAAACGTAAAACACTAAGAAGCTCTCATATTCAAACAAAGCTAGCAAAACTTATGCAAGCATTCATCAATTGTAAATCCTCTGCGTTTTCCCTATACATAAAACACAATTAGAAAAAGAGCAGGTATGTCTATTTCCATCAGGCGCGGATCCAGAGAAGGGCTTTAGGGGGGGGGGGGAGATCCAATAATTCCCCTTCCCATCGACTCTTAAGGGTGAGTTTAATAATAATTTTAAAGTTATTTATTCGCTCTGAATGTTTATTATAAATTATAATAATATATTAATCACGAATCTTATAAGTATAATTAACAAATGTTTAAATAGAAACCATGTTTTTGTATTTAGAAGTTGCATCTTGCATGTCTTGGTATAATCATTATTCAACAAGCATAAAATATTCTTTAAATTTTCGAAGTCAAGCATGAAGTACAAAAATATTATTTTTAAATAGAAAAATTCGGGGCGTCTATTTCCACTCTTTGCGATAGTCATGTTCCGGGTTCAAATCCGGGCTGAGGCAGATTTTCTCTTGTTCTTAAAAAACTATTTGTCTGAAGTAATTGTTTTAACGAATAAAAAGTTGTATTGATTATAAATGTACTCTATTATTTTCAATGCTTCAAATTGAAGAATGAATCAACAAATTTATAAATTTTCAAGATTATATTATTTTACGCAATTCCAAGTTAGAAACATTAAACATTGAAAAATTACAATTTTTCAAATTGAACACTTTTTAAATTAGAAGTTAAATTATTTCTATTTTAAATCGTATATTCACTTATACTATATTTTTTTTACTAAAAAATCAATTTATCCAAATTTATAACTGTTTAATTTTTATTTATTCATCAAAATTTGCATCCGTTTAAAAATCTTCTCAAATATTCTGTTAGGATTGATTTTTTTAAATGAGAATCATTCGGAGTTTTCCCAGAAGTCTTAGACAATATTTATATTAGCTTAAAATCTTTCAAAATCCTTAAAAGCTCAAAAATTTTATTTAAAAACTGCTAAATATCTCTTTAACTCACTCGAATTTTTTCTAAATGAATACATTTCTATTTGTTATTTACACATCAATATTCAAAATTTTCACTTACAAATACAATTTTTCTAATTAGAACAACTAAAATTAACATTGTAACGTTCAAAGTTTAAGTTTAGCTCTCCGAAATTTTAATGATTCAAGGCTTTCTGTTTCAAACAATTCAGTTCTAAATTCTTTAGTTTTGAATATTTAATTTATAATTGTTCACCAAAAATAAACAGTCGAACATTGCTGACTATTAAAAAATTGTTCTTTTTCTTAATTACAAATTTTCAAATTGAACTCGTTAAAAATGGTATATTTTAGACTGAAGCAATAGATAGTTTATAAATTTTCAATCGGAAATTTACATCTGATTAACATATCTAAACATACTTCAATAGGAATAGCCAAGGTCTGGCCCTGCAAAGGCCGGAATTAGGTGCCAAGTACAGGCCAAAGCATTTATTCAGATTCATGTGTCCTATAATTTCTAAGAACTATAAATACAACTGTCGCGAATGCAACTTTTTTCCTGATTTTTTTTTAAGAAAATAGTTCAAAGTTCCGTCTTTATGTAAAATTGTGAATGCTCAGAAAAAATTACTTTATGATGTCCATCTTAAACTTAAAACCTTAAATTAAATCTTAAAACCAAACCTTACACGGAAGTTTAAAAAAATTTGTTATTAAAAAACTGTCAAAGTTCACGATGAAATTTCTAAGTTCCGTCGTTAAAAATTTCAAATGTTCATAAAAAATCACATTTCGTGTCATTGTAGAAAGTTGTAAAGTAGTCTAAGACGACAAAAAACGAAATATTACACGAAGAAAAATTGTAATCGATATAAATTATTTATTTCAAAATAATTTTATTGATATCCCTGTTAACAATTATAATACATTCAATTAGATTTAATTAGAAAAAGAAAGTTTAAAATGTGGTGTCTTAACTTTTTTGAGCTGTAGCTTATGGGGATGGCTTTTTCATCGAGTTTCAACTCGTAGGTTTAGCACAATGGTTAAGACTCCCGACTGCTAGGCGATAGATTTAGGTATATACAGGGTGTCCACGCCAGGGCTTACCGAAAATTATGCAACCCGTCTTACACGCCAATGCTACTCCTATGGCCGTGTATAGCGGGTTGCATACTTTTTGGTAAGCCCTGGCGTTGACACCCTGCATGTAGGTTCGATATCCCTAGCGATGGTAATTTTATTTATAATATAATATTCAAAAATGTAATATGTATTCACTCTACACCAGGACCCATTAATATTCAAAGTCAAAATACTCGCAATCAATTAATATTTATTCTTTAAATACCTTTTTTGTCATATCTTTAGAGTATAGAAGTAGTGGGTGCTAAAATTAAAGAAAATGTTTGAATCAAATTTCAGTTTTCAAAATTATAACCAATATTCGGACGATTGCAGTCGCATATAGATGCGTCCTAAAAAAATGCAAGGATTTTTAATTATTTTTTTAATAAACTCCGGTGATGGCGGCCAGAGTCTGTGCCAGAATTGGCCGCCAAGTGTATACCGTAGATACACATCCAGCTATGGTCCAATACTGGCAGCGGAATTCCGGTAACATTTTTGCCAATACTGGACCAATGTTGGGCCGTATTGGAATTCGAACTTGGTTAAATATCAAAGTTTTTAATAACTACTTTTCAATATCTATTTTTCTCCATGCGGCGAATTCATTTTAATCCGCAAAATTTCAAGTCAAGCTCCAATTAGCCAGAATTCGCCAGCGCGAATACAGTTAAATCTGACCTATTCAATCAGATTCCTAAGGTATAAATAACGCACAGGGGCATATAGGATCTGTTGTAAATGTATATTAATGATTCCTGTAGCTCAGTGTTGTCCTCTTGACTTTTGCATTTGTGATCGCCGGATCGAGAATCGAGGCATGCAATTTTTAATAATTGTTTTCAAAATGACCTTGACCACGAATTAGGGAAAATCGACACGCACTCAATCCGCGCATAAAAAAATTGCACAAGAGGAGTTGAAATGAGATAAATATGTTTCTGAACAACATTGTAATTGGCTCATTAGAGAGAGTTATATAACAGTTGAAAAAAGAGATAAAAAAAGAGACAATCAAACCACTTTGCTCTCTTTTGTTTATTACTATTCATCCGTCTTTTTTATACTACCAGGATCCAACTTAGTTTAAGGCCTCTCAGGCTTTCTGATCAGGAAACTTTTTATTAGGAGACTACTAGGCAATAGTTCTATCTTATGAATAAAAATTAAAACTCAATCTTCTGAATAGATCTACTGATTCTCATAGACAATTCTCCAGTTTAACGACATAATGCACGACCATTCTTTCGCTTTTCTCCTCTCACCTTGAAAACAGGGGTAGAAACGAGATAGAAACGTGATTATAATGATCATATGTCAAAGAGTCACTTCAAAGAATATTAGAAACATTTTCCCAATTTCAAAATTAATTTTTTCTCAGTGTTATAGTGATCAAACAAAGGCTATCACTTTTGTCATTACTTTTTGAGAAAAGGTTTTTTATTTTTTATTTCACAGAAAATATTCAAAAATTTATTTAGTCAACGTCTTCCGAATTATTGAAAATAATTTTGATAATTCATAAAGCAAAATTCCATAATCATTTAAATATAATAAAATAATTGTAGTTTTCTGCACGAGCTATGCATATTCTGAAGATCTTCCTCCGTATTCTGAGAATCTTCATCGCGTATTCTGTGAATCTTCCTCAGACCACCATTATTGCATGTACAAAGGGAAATACTTTCATTCACTGAAAGTTTTAAATTAATACGAATAAGTCACACATGGACACCCCTCTGTCAACCCTATTTGTGGTAGCATTTTTTTCATTCTTTTCACTCGAAGTCGATAAATATTAGTTTAAGAGGAAAAAGTCTCAAACAAAAGTTGTAGCCCTGGAAAAAATACTTTATTCATGTTGTACAAATTAATCATCTGAATCTATTATTTTTCGAAGAAAATGTGACAATATTCCAACACGTAAGTTTTGCCAAAAATCCATTAGTTTCGGTATTAACTACTTCCGCACTTCACGACGGGAAGGTTGGAGTTTGGTCTTAGGAATGCATATTTATTTTGTATTTTATTGTTATTTTATTGCATTTTTTTGTAAATTTTTCATTTTGAACGAAAAAGTGAAAATTAGAGAAAAGAAAATGAAAAAATTAGTTGCCCTTGGCAGGATAGCAAATTTTAAGGGCGGTGATTGCAAAAAGGGTTCTGCGTTCAGCTTTCTTATGTCACAGACAACAGATGGCCGATCCTAAGTAGGTCACATACCTTCCCTTTTCCAACGTCTCGTGGGAGTCAGGCAGGCAACCCTGTGACTCGTCACAAAAATAATGCAGGTCACATGTACCTTCCCCTTTCGAAAGTCTTGTGGGGAGCAGTAAGGCACTCCTATGACGTGTCACAGAATTAATTTAGGTCATATACCTTCCCCTTTCCAATGTCTGGTGCGGGCCGAAAGGCACCCCTGTAACTGGTCACAGAAATAATGTGGATCACATACCTTCCCCTTTCCGAAGAATCGCGAGAGGCGGCAAGGTACCGCTGTGTCTAGTTACGGAAATAAAGTATCGTGGCCCATTTCATACTCATTCCTCCCCCTGAAGAAAAATCCAGGCTATGCCGCTGCCACCAGTAGTACATTCATTGACACAGAGCATAAAATACGATTGACAAAGGGTTTAATGAACAAATTATGTTGTTGTCAAAAATACAACTTTTGACATTATAGAAATATTTTGTCTCGTCAAAAACGTTAACATGAACAGCTTTTTGCGATCAATGATGTTAACGGTCTGACCATTGACAACGACAAAAACTTGTTCTTGAATCAACCATCGAAACATTCAAATAGAAAACACATAGAAAATTTAATACTAAAAGTATAAGCAGTGCATATTAAGAATAACAGCGCTCACTGAAAATTTTAACATAGCTTTTTAACCAGCTTTAAATTTAGCGTAAAATCACCCAGCGGTTCAGCCAAAAGTTAAACCTGATGAGGTAAGCTGAAATTTTTCAAAAATTGAGACTGTAAATTTATTAGAGTGTTATCTAAAATTTGGTGCCATTAGAAAAGCCTGGCCATTTTGAAGTTGAGGTAAGTAAAATCGAAAATCGCATCTTATGCACATAAAGCTTATCCCAAGGTATTGAAAATGTATCATATTTTAGCATGACGCATAAACGATTCGGCCATTCTTTTTTAAAAACTGAGACACGATATAAGGACACGATACAGAGATTCTGTAAAAATTTCAGATTTTTTTTCCATTTTGTTTATGAAGTAGAGCGCTGAAAGTGTGATGGAACAGAGAGGTCCGACATGAAGTTGGAGTGTCTTTAATGGGCTTGTGAATGTCCTTCATATGGATAGCTCTTTGTATGAATTAATCCGTATAATACCTTAAGAAAAATTAAGCAGTTGAAACTTGCCACTGCATGTTTCATGCGCGCCTAAAAATTTGTGTAAGAATGTTATCATCAGGGTAAGTCACTTTAATCCTAATGGCAAGATGTTTGCTAGCTGAAGGTCAGGCGATAATACGAATTCCCTGGAACGAAACTCCCTTTTTATTATAATTTTGAACTAACGAGTTTTCACCGAGGGGCCGTCCACTCTAGAATCGATTCTACGTGAGCATAATGATTCCGCCTGAGTCCAGCTGATTCTTCCTTGATTCTTCATCGATTCCTTCGTTTCTCGACCAAAATCTTTTGACGAGTGACTGATTCTGAATCGATTCTAAGTGAGGAAAATCACTGATTCCTCCAGTGAACGGCCCCTCGGTTTTCACCCAAGTCTATTTGGATATCATTATTTTTTTTCAAACGCTATTCAGTTAAATAGTAAAGTCGTTGAAAACATGATCGATTTTTGATTTAATTCAACAGCTTTTAAAGAATGAAAAATAATATTATGAGAAGTTTACTGTAAACAATAATTTCCTTGCAAGTTATTAAACAAATAAAATTGCATCCCCTGCAACAGGTATCATTGTATAGCCCTCATCTGAGATTTCCCCCACTCAACCTGTAAAACCTAATCGGCACTACAGGTTGAGTGGAAAATTCAAGGATGGCCAGGCAAGAGTTTTGTTTTTAGAGTTCAATGCGTCAAAGAGGAATCTGAAGTTGGATTTATTCTGAATTCAATTTCTTTATTTGACTACCAATTTTTCCTTGCTTTTTCGTTTATGAGGATAACGTTGTGCTTGAACGAAATGACATAGGACAAAGCATCAGGGTCGTTGTGGTCAGTCGGTAGGGAGACAAGAGTATAACAGAACTACGGTTGACCTAGGCTTCGTGACTGACACTGTCAGCCAAGTCAGCCCGTGGCTGACGTCTGGTGAACTCTGACATAGATGAAACAAAGAAAAATCAGAAAGTGAATTTATGTTATAATTAGCTTTTGAAATTACTAATCTTCAAATACCTAAACAGGTTTCGTGTATTTTTTGTCATTTGCATTACGGGTTCGAGCTAGGTTTGCCAAGAGTGGCTGCAGTTTTATTGACCGTCTCGGAAACACAGCCATTAAAGGAGTCATAAAATAATAATTTCGCCTTAACGGAGACCATTATACTTCTCGAGTCTTAAAACCTAGCTTGAAACGTTATAAGGCTCTAATTCAAGAAGCTTCGTCTATGCATCTTAGAATTAAGTCGAGCATCACAGATTTATGTCTTTAGCTGCACACGATTCTGGGCGAAAGTTAACCAGGCCGTATAATTTCAGGCTTCACGATTTCCGGGTATTTGCTCAGCACATTTAGTGGAATCTTATGTATTTAAATGATGCTGTTGATTGATCTATCGCCCCCATCCGTTGACAATGGTTTATGATTATGATATTAGGATAACGTTAAATCCATTGATGAACAATCTTCACCTACAGAGGTGCTGATGCTGGATTGAACCCTACACATAATCGATTTAACGTGAGGATTGTTCATAATTGAAAATCTCAGTTTATATTTCATACTAATAGAAATGAATGCCACACAATATACGACCATAAAGAGCTGAAATTTACACAAGTTTGAACTGCATTTCCCACATCTGCCACACACGATGATTTTTTCAACAAATGCAGGGAATATGTGGACCTCGATGTGAAAAGGACCGTTATGGTCTGTTTTGCAGAAAATGCATTTTTCGCATTTTTATGCATCAGCATGACAGAAAAATGGAACAATGCATCCTCTGAAAACCGACCATAAGGTATCTTTAAATATGAAGCTCTTTGAATATCAATGATTGATTTAAGAAACAATATAAAGAAACTTCGTCCCTTCTCCGTTGTTTCTTTGCGCTTATTTACCAATGTAAAGACTACAGCTCTCTTTTTCTACGATAAAATTTTTTGCGTGTCCTGTTTTCGAATAGAATCACTTCATAATGTTATTTTCAGCGTAAAACAAATGACCCTGGGATTTCAATAGTGGTCCCATTCTAGCACCTTTCAAAATTATTTTGTCTAAGTCATATTTCAATTCCTTGAATGAACCCTGAAATAATTCTCTTTCTTCAGTGACCTGTGTAAGTGATTCAGAATATTAAGACTACTTTTTAAAAGTAAAAATGTTCGCAACATTTTATATAAAAATATTAAATACTGGGGTAGTTCAAAGAAATGATACAGCGTAATTGCATTTAACGGTTGATGCTTCGATATTGGGGTGCTGAAAAAACAAATTTATTTTTGGACAAATTTTCTTTTATTTCTTAAAAATGGTTTGTAGATTCCGCAAGTCGTTCAGGGACTAAAAATTAATTGTATTAGTTTTCGATTGAAGAAAAAAATTTTAGGTCAAAAAGTTATTTTTAGTATTTAGGTCTTATTTTCAGCTAATAAAAATTTAATGAAGTGGACACGCAAAACTTAGCGAAACTCATAAATCTGCAGAATCGCACCAAACTACACGTTAATGAAAGTAATTAAATTCTCTTCGGATAAATTAGAGCCATGAACACGATTTTTTTTATTAAAAGAAAATTCTTGGCCACATTTCTTCATCAAAAAGTAGAAATTTGAGGGGAATCTCTTGCAAATTATAATTTTTATTAGGCTCCCTAATCGATATCCCCAAAAAGTACTTGAGATACTGATTTGAAAGTTTCGAATTTTCTTTTTATGTAAAGAATCCTCTGGAAAAAAGTCCCAAAACTGCATTGCCCCGGCTATCGCTATCTACTTCGGGGATGTTTTAATCAAAGCTTGTAAAGGATGCAAAAAAATGTGACTATTCCTAGATTTGATGAAAAAATTAGCAGATAATCCTTACAAGCGTACAAGATACGAGAAGTGTATTTCTTTTTTTGCTTTATTTTTATAAGGATCTTTAGCGCCTATTATTAAAAGTATGGATCTGGAGTCAAATAGTCCATATGTTATTTTAGAACAAAAATCACTTACTTTAAATTTACGGAGAAATTATTTTGTTTTCAGAAAAATACGAAGTAAAGTTTCAAGTAGCGAATTTTTCTTGCATGACTTATTTACGAAAAACTGAATACTTCTATCGCCTTCTTTTATACTTTTCATTTTTTGTCTTCCCGTTGATCACTTGGTTTGTTTGAAAAAACTTTCAAGAGTTGTTTAAAAGTTTCGCAGTTGAAACTGTAAGCTTTCGAGCTTGAAGTCTTATGTAATTGGCTACTAACTAGGCAACTCGAAAGCAAGATTATATGGAATGATAGAAGAGTTAAGCGTCTCAGAATGCTTGAAAGGAAACAGTTTATTTGACGTGTTGAAATTAAAGCGAGCAGGCTAACCGGATCAGTAAAGGGTGTGAAGCGCGGGAGTGTAGATTAACGTCTGCAAGCTTGCGTAATTGCCCTAGGAGAAACGTCATCCTTTGTGCAAATATTTCACACCTTATCCTTCATGAAAATGTTATTTTGTGAAATAATGGCATCTGAAGTAGTTAACATCAATTTGCAGGTGCTAATTGCATATGTGAATTTTTTTTTCGGATTACGCAAGCATCACTGTAAAGTCTAAACAACATTTTCATTTGTTCATATGTAATTTTCAACAAAGAAGGAGAAAATACCAACTCCATCACACATTATGCGTATGAACATTTGTAGCAGTTTCCGAAACCTATTTAAATAACAACGAAATCCTTTTTTGATATGATCCGGAAGCTTCTGCCATTCTACAACGTATTCCGAGATACCTATTTCACAATTGTCAGATGAATGAAATAATAGGAAATTAGAGGATATTTTCCTTTAATCAATGTGGTTTTTTGTACGGTGGTTGCTTATGTGGGTGGCAAAATTCTAGACATGTTTTTTTTTTTTACACATTGAGTACCTACGAATTTAGATCTATCACGAACCAACTGTGCTAAACCAATAGAAAAAACTCGGCCGTCGAAGGGTTGATACAGGATAGTGATTTCGAATATTTGTTTACTATTTTTCTACAGTTTATAGTATTTATTATTTGGTAATGTTGATTACTTGGAAAAAAATCCATTTGACGGCTCACAATCCTCTGTAGGAACGTCCCATTTTAATCTATAACTATAATAAGTACTCCCCTTGAATATAAGCTACTAAATCGCTTGATAATTAACGAAATATTTTTTTCAGGCGAGATGAAGCGTCTTCCCCTGAGAGTTCCCCATTTGAGGCATCATCGAGTATCTCAGAGGGGTCCATACTTTGAAAATATCGACGGTCAGGAGATCAACTGTTCCCAAAATGTGGTCCATTTAGGAAATACAGCTTTACTCGATTGTCGCGTAGTTATGCTCTCCGATAGGACGGTATGATTGTGGATCTTCTTGTAATATCTTTAAGGTTGTTAGATTTATAAATTTCCCAAAGTGTATGGTAACCTTTCCGGTAACGTTTAGGCAGATGCAATAAGTTGCCGGAAACTAATTTGCCGGAAACCGGAAAATTATTTGGCACATGTGAATTGTACCTTTGGGATAGGTCAGGTTTTCGGGCCTTCGGGTCGGGTCGATTTAATCAGGACGGGATTCAAAACTCGACCCGACTCGACCCAAAGTCATTTTTTGCATACTGCTAATCATCTGTAAATTTAATTTACTTGTTTCACTCAAAAATCATTAGAATTGAATTTTATGACTACATAGCCTCGCATCCTTTTAATATTGAGTTATTTCTATACAAGTTAGGAAAAAATGTAATTTTAGTACCTCTTTGGTGTGCAATTAAGAGATGGTTTTATACCCTTAACATTCTATCTTTCTGCAGTATATGAAAAGTATGAAAATGATCTATTTGTTCTCTGAAAAGCAATGCTTTTGACTTATAAATACTTTCAGAACCCTTTTTGGCTCCCTACCAGTAGAACGAACTCGTTTCAGAAAAGAAAAAAAATCACTTCAAACATCTAAAATCGAGAATTTTAACTTAATTTTGCCAATTTTTCACAAAGTTTTGATTCATTTTTGTAGGAATTATCACAGAGTTTTAAGGCATTAAAAAACACGCAGTTCAATATGCGTGCTCGCTTTAAATCTGCATACATTTGATTGGATTTGATGCATTTGCGGAAATGTTTTGACGTTGTGTTTGGTTATTTTAGTGAAGAGTAATTATGATTTGTTGCTATCGTGTATTTTCGGGAATATGGCAGATAATATCTAGCATGGCCGACTCGATTCGAGAAAAATATTATTGTTTAAATTACAGTGTAAGGACGTGTTTTAGTTTTTACGAGTGACAATAAATAAATAGTTGGAAACGTGGTCTACTTGTACAACTTTAGTAAGCTTTTTCTTTTTCTTCATAATTTTGTGCTTACATTAAAAAAAAAATCGATTAAATTAAAATTATTTGATTCGGAGAATTCAAGAATACGATTCATGGGAATTGAAGTCATTTCAATCGACCGAATAACAGCCGCAGGTGTATTTGTCAGTTTTTTAAATCGAAATGGCATTTATTGTATAAGTTGCTTGAATATGAGAAACTCAGCCGGTAAATATCGGTCCGTTGTTCCGATTAAAAAAAAGAAAAATAATTCAACGAAATTAATCTGAATCGGCGGTGGCTAAATGGTGAACGATTGAAGTGATTAAAAATTCCACAACCTGTTAGACCGCAAGGTGCGTGAATCGGCATATGCAAATTTTCCTATTTAAATAACTTCCATTCATTCGATTCTTTTTTCCTGGGTTGCTTGAAAGTTTGTGCTTTCCACGTGAAGTACATTCCTGCACTGAAGGAAATATGTAAGTTTTGTCTATGCATTGTCAACTTATCACTCCTATTGATCGTTTCGATCAATTTCGATTAATTCACCATTTGTCACATTTTTGTTTCCAATTACATTAAACTTAGATAATTTAAGTACATTTCACACGAAATAATAGAAAAGTGAATCTTAAACGTTAAATTCCTATAATATAACCTATTCTACTGCATGTAACGTTCTGATTTTTTTTTAATATTCCGGATAACACCTTTGCGACTAGATAAATTGTAAATATTACTTTCAGTCAAACTTGAAATTATTTCTGAGTAATTCAGTGATATCCACTGTATCATATTTATTCTTGAATAATTACATGTTCATTAAAATTAAAGTTAGAAATTCAGCCCTTCAGTAACGTGAATTTAACGTTTATATTCAGTTTCGCAGAAATTAATGAAATGCAGGTTAGTAATTTAGGTCAATCAAAAGAACAGCATTCATATTCAGCAACAGCTTTACTTTTGTTCAAATGCCAGGGTAGACATTCACCAGTGGTGTAGTCGAGGCCCAGCGGGGCCTAGCGGCGCTAGGCCGCCTATTTTGGAGGCCTAGCGGCGCTAGGCCACCTTTTTTCCTCAATTGAGCTATTTCAATGATTTTTTTTAAAAATTATTATAACATTGAACCATATCCCTTTTGGGGTAAACCATAACTCATTCGGTTCTAGTCCTGTTATGCCACTAAGGATTGAGTAGGTATTTATAGGAAAGGGAGAAGAATGTATACGTATAGGGGAGTAGATAGAATATGAAAATTACCATGATTGACAATGATGCTAATAGTTGCTGTTGCTTTCATTTTTTAATTTTACAATATTGTACATCAAAATTCAAATATTCAAAATGTTAGGTCAATTTATAAATGAATATTTCAAAATTTCATATTAAACGCTTTGATAGTTTCGAATACAATAATTTTAGATGTAAATATAAAGTAATTTAAAATTAAAAAGCTCAAAAATGTCTGATTTTTATTTGAAGATTTAAACAAATAAATCATTTTAAATTAAAAAGTATGCGATTGATAAAGTTCAAGAATAAGAGAATGTAAGCTGTACAAAGTAGAGCCCCTGTAGGACTAGAGCCAGATTAGCAGACCCGCAGACGGGCCTCAGCATTTAGGCGTTCATGTAAAGCGCAGTCGCGATGTTCCCACCCACGCGATTTCCGCGGAGGGTGACTTCTATAAAAAGGGGATGCTGAGCCCAAAACGGGTATTAGGGAGCTCGGGAGCGAGCTTGCAGGATCTAGAGGGATCTTGAGGCTGGCCAAGGAGTCTACTCCGGCAACCGGGTCTCGTTCA
>CAKNXH010000397.1:194494-255900 GCA_932178445.1 Andricus quercusramuli
GCCTCTGAAACAAGAAACAGCAGAACGTATCAAGTAATTCCTAGATATGCAAATTCATGAGTCCCAAACGAGCTAGGCACACAGGTGTTTCGCTAATACAGGAAACTTGGTTGGTTTGAGATACCATGAGGGGATTAAGGGAGGCTATTTTTTGTAACAGGGACCCCAAGACGGCCAAACCAAGGGCCTGCATACTGGAAAAGGGAGTCAACTTTGTCCCGCTGCTAGAGCCATGTTCGGGAGACCTGATTGTGATAGCCACAAATCTTAAAGAAATACGGATGCTAGTCATGAAATGGTACTATTTGACACATGACAGCAATACCAACCAACCAGTGAAGGTACGTACACTGGTGGAATACTGCAAGGTGAGGGGTCTTCCTGCTCTACTGGGATGTGTCGTGAACTCCTACCATACTTTGTGGCGCAGCACGGACATCAGCTCAAGATGTAATTATCTATTGAAATCACTAATTACTACTGACTTGAATATTCTTAACACGGGCAATACCTTGGCGTTTCGTAACTCGGTTAGGGAGGAAATCGCCGACATCCTCAAGTGAATCAGGAATCAAAGAAGAACAAACTGGCACCAGTTCTTCATGGAACAGAGGAATGCAATCTCGGAGGTGCCCAGGTCAATTAGAGACTTCATAATGAAACCAGCTAGAGGTTTAGACGTGCCATTTCTGACAAAACAGATGAACTATGGACCTCATTCACGACGATAAGGTATGAATATAGGGATGCAATACGTGAGGAGAAGCAGGAAAGCTGGAACAACCAATGTACGGTCATCAAGAAAAGAGCGGAGGCAGCAGATTGGACAAGCTGCGGCGGGGGATACTCAGTGTCAGACGAGGAAACCTTGGCTCACCTGAACAAGTCACATTTTTGGGCTTGATAAAGTCTGTATGAAAGGGGGTGACACGTTTGACGCAACCAAAGCCGCCTGTAGCCCAACTCGGTCTGAAACGGTGGCAAGCCCATAAGATGTTATGTTACCCCTTTGTAAGTCACGTGGGCCCTGAAGTGTTTTAGTCCTTATAAGCTTTCTGGCCCGGATGACATATACCCGGTCTTCTTATAGAAGTATATGCTCCAAAGGCATGGGAAAGGTACAAGTGTAGTCTTTATTCCGAAAGCAGGCAGGGTCGGTTATACTTCACGAAAGGATTTCCATCCCATCAGCCTCACATCTTTCCTGCTAAAAACTGTCGGAAAACTTTTGGATAGATAAATACGCTAAAAGGTCCTATCAAGTAGGCCACTTCACAAGGAGCAAAAAGCCGTTTGGCTCGGGATGTCCGCAGAAAGGCGTTTTATCACACATGCTGTGGTACTTTGTAGTGGATGAACTGCTTTTTCTGCTAACCAGTCAGGGCTGCCACGTTATAGGCTATGCGTAAGATATACTCACCACCCTGCGCGGCCAGCATAGCATCTGGATGCGCTCTTCGAAGTAATGCAGCAAGCCGTGGGGATAGTGAATTTTCGGCGCAAGAAGACGGAACTATCGGTCAATCCGAGTAAGATTGACGCGGTCGTATTCACCAGACGGTATAAGTGGGGAACCACGAGGACACTGAAATTGGGAGGACAACAACTGGAAATCAAAGAACGAAATAAATATCTAGGAGTCATCCTAGATAAGAAGCTGTTATGGAACGAGCACCTAAAAATCAAGTGAAAAAATCTAGTATCAATTCTATGGCTCAGTAGAAGAGCCATAGGGAAAAGCGGGAGTTTGGAGTGGGAGGCACATATGTGGATCCACACAGCAATCCTGCCACCTAGGCTAACCTATGCGGCGGTAGTCTGGTGGAGCAGGGTCGAAATGTCCACTGTAAAGTCTCGACTGGAAAGAATCAGGGGGCTGATTCTGTAAGACCTCCCTGGTGCTTCGAAGTCGACACCAACGATGGCATTGGGGGCACTAATAGGGCTGGAGCTCCTCCATCTAACGATCAATGTCGTGGTAACGAAGGAGGCCTGGAGATTAAATATGGTAAATGGCAGAAAGATCTCGACAGCAGTATGGATCCCAACCGACATCGCCAGTAGCTCAACCCTAAACATGCTCCGGGACAAGACGCCCACTCGCTACCTCTTGGACAAAAAGTATCGTGTTAGCCCATCAACGAAGGAGAAATGGAATAACGGCGAGGCACACCTGCCTAGTGATGGAGACAGCTGGTTTACAGATGGATTCAGGAACAATGAGAAAGCAGGAGCAGGTGTAAGTCGTCGAAGGAGTGGAATGAGCTTCATAATCCAGACGGGGTCCTACGCCACAGTCCTACAGACTAAGATTATGGCCATTCTCCAGTGCGCTTGCAAGGCACAAGAGTATGGCAACAAAAGAAACATCTGCATTTGCTTAGACAGCAGAGCTCTTCTGATGGCCCTGAATGGAACAACGAATACGCTGCTACTGGTATGGGAGTGCTTTGAGGCACTGAACAATCTAGCGATGGAAAACCAAGTGACTCTACATTGGATCCCTGGACATAGCGCCATCAAAGGCAATGAGATATCGGGCAGGCTAGGATGAGTGGGGACTAGCTACTGGCTGCAGACAGGCTGAAACACTCTTGCGTTCAAAGCTAAACTCTAACCAAGCGAAGGGAATACTCAAGCTCAGGAGGAACGAACTCAAAGTCCTAACAGAAATCTGTATAGGACATGGAAACCTCAGATATCACAGGCATTCGACAGGGCTCGCAGAAAGCCCCCTCTGTCATCTGTGTGGAAAGGATGATGATACAGCTATTAGCCAATAACCAATAGCATGGCTGCGGTCCTCGCCGTATGGAGAAGACCTTGGTTTCACGCTTAGTGTCATCGGGGGACGCAACGGGATCACCTAAGCGTCAGGGGCTCCCACGGTCTCAATCCAGGGAATAATAATCACAAAATTAAGTAAATGTAATCGTTTAGAAATTAACAATTTTCCGATTCAATTATGCTTGTCGAAATTCAAATATTCCAATCTCAATTGTTGTCTTAATCTATCATTGTTTTGAATTTATTCTGAAGGCATTCAAATCAAAATTGTTTTATTACAATTCCTTCGAACTGAAAAGTGTTCAACTAACAAGTATCGCATTTTGTGCGTTTAAATTGAAACCAAGCTATTCAGAATATTCCACACTTTTTATTGGATATGATACATAACATGAACACATGAACAATTATGATTGAACAATCAAATTTAAATTCATTGAATTACGTCAGCAAAGAAATCTCAAAGTTATCATTATTCTGAGATATCAGTTTGTTATAAAATTGTGCAAAAACAGCTGATTTTTCAGACTATTCGGCAGTATTTTTTATAATGTGTATACCAATGCCTTTCGAATAGGCTTTCGATGTTGCGGCATGGCGCGTAGAGTGACTTGAAAAAATTGTTACGTCAACACCACTATTAGTTAATACTGCTTATAGTTTGAGAAGTTACTGATTTATACGGCTTCTTAGTGGATATAAACAATGTTTTTCATGTTACATCTTATTGACTCTGTTTTTCCTAAATAATTCATAATTGTTGACGCTACACAGAATTCTGGTTTCTCTTTAAATATGGTAGCACGAGAAGAGGTTGGAATTTACCAGGTGCTGATGTTTTAATCATATCGGATATTTCAATTCCAATTTTTGATTACAAAATGAGAATCACGATCATTAGCTTGTTCAGAACGCAAAGAGATTAACTCGAATTATTCTTAACCTTTTTGGGTGTTTGCTAGGGTCATCTCCGAGTACGAGTAAGACTTCCTCGTCAAGCTGTTCTGTAAAATCAATAACCTCGTCATTTTTCTGCTTTGCACTGGTGGAAAGAACGCCCGGTAAGAAGAGAAGAATTTAAAAAAATTAATACTTTCATATTCAAACGAAAGAGTGAGCATTATTTCATTTGTTTGAATGTGCTAATTTTCCATCGGGAAAAGTGCCCAACGAAAGAATAGGTTCATCTCCGAAACCAATTCTTTTCTATTTCCTTAACGAACGCCACTTGTGTTGTGTTCCATACAGGCGAACATATTTTCCATTTTTTCAATTCCTCTTAATGCGAGAAGTAGACACACCTCTCATGGTTATTTTTCATTCCATACCTACCTGCTGTATTTTGGATTAATTTAATTCTCTCTAATCCGTCCACAAAATGCGTACACTTACATGATTTCTATTCCTCCGTATGCAACTTAGGTTTCAAAACTTCAATTTTTACATTCTCATTCTAATGAGAAGGTATTGGTTTGATGTAAAATTTGACTTGGTCGGTTTTCATCAAATCTCCACGTTTTGAGACCCCCTGAGCTAGAAAAAAAGGTTTTTAGCAAGGTGTCTGTCTGTAGTCTGTCTGTCTGTCTGGCTGTCTGTCTGTATGTCTGTCTGTCTGTCTGTAGGCATGATAACTTTCGAAAAAATAATCAGATTGGGTTGTGCTTTCGCACACTTTTTTAGGGCCTAAAAAGAAAGACAAGTTCGTTAACTATTTTGGATGAAAATTCAAAAAGTGAGCACATTTTGAAAATTTTTGAGACCATTTTTTTTCAAAATTCAAAAATTCTATGTACGGCTATTCATAGTACTCCAAAAGTCGAACAATTTATCCTAATGACTTTTTCGGATAAAAAGAAAATTACCGGAGTTATAGCATTTTCAAAATTACAAAAAGCAAACGTAAATGAACATTTTATGCCGAAAAACGCACGATATGGAAAAAAGTCAAGAGAAGGAAAATGTTTCTTTTTGAACACCCTACAATATTTTCGTGACAACTTTTTGAATTTTTCGAAAAATCAAAAATCCAAATTTTGATCACACAAAAAAATAATGAAAAATCAATAATTTCATTTTGCTGTCAAACTATGCAAGATACGACCAAAGATGAATGGAAAAAAATTATGCACCCAAAAATGATCTCCAAATTGGTCATTATTCACTTTTTGATATGATGCGTAGTTTTTATTTTATTCGTCAAAGATAGCATTGGAAATAGTAAAATTAAATTTTTAGATGAATAACACAAGCTACGAGAAAAATGACAGAGACAAAATTTGTTCTTCCAAAGAAGAGGTACAAATTTGTTATAAATCGTGTTCTAATAGGATGCGTAGTTTTTGTTTTATTCGTGACTTTTTCATTTCTATCATACGGTGCACAGAACCGAGCGTGGAACGCAAGGTTCAAATGATTTCCAAATCACATCTCGAGCGCGAAGCGCGAGTATCTGGATGAGAATGTGTTCCTTAAGGTCGATAGAACCTTGAGTAAATAAATTTCCATTTCATTCTAAAATAAAAACAAATTTAACAATCACTTCCCATGTAGAGGTTTTGATAATTTTATAATATTTGCAAATAAACTTGTTCTTTCCATCAAAGTCGAACAGGAAGTTCAAAAATCTAGAGAAACCGAGCGTAAAGCGCGATGTAAATACGTCCGAGCGCGTAGCGCGAGGTGAATATATAATCAAGCGCGAAGCGCGAGATAAATATATGATCGAGCGCGAAGCGCGAGACCCAACAGTCGCGCGCCCTAGGCGCGCTCAAACTTGCGAGCCGCGCGCGAAGTGCGCGATGAGAATGTGCCCGCCAAGCGGGCAGATTTTTTTTTGTCATGGTTATTCTTAATTTCATACTTACATGCTTTATTTTCCATTATTTTAATTCATTCTAATTGCAAGTTGGCCACTAAACATCTCCTCTCCTTCCCTAGAACCTAACAGCGGTTTCAGATGTTTAGCAGTCAAGTTGCAAAATTTAACCTAAACCAAAAATCCAAATTCAGACCAAAAAAAAGATAGGCAGGAAATTTCAGAAATTTGATTTCGACTGTGCTGGATAGATCGTTGTTTGGCTCCGTATATTTTTTTTGTGGTTGTGTAATCCATGCACGTACATAACAAAATAATTTTAATATAATTTAAATGTGTTCCAAGACAGAGTTCATATGAAATCGGTCAAAATATGTTTCTGTTAAACAGATTAATACAAAAAATGTTCACATAATTTACCCAAATTCTTTTTTTTTTTCATCCGTAATTTATAAATGTAATACAATATTTATTCATTTAAAAAAATGAATTTATTTCAATTCACAGTTGCGCCTTAAAAGTGGCATTATTTTATTCCTTTCTATTCTTTCTTTTACATTTCTCCACTTTTTAATTCCTTCCAATACGCTTCCATTAAATTTTTCTCAGTCGATTAAAAGGAATAGGTTTTGCTTTTTTTGCCTACTCGATGGTGTCAGGCTAAACAGTGGAGTTTTTGCCTCACCTCCCGTGTGAGATCAACTGCCTACATATGTTATCACAGCATTCTTTGTCGCCTCATTTCTAGACGTGAACTGTTTATTCAGAGGTAGAACCGCAGTTGGCTCCGTAGTTATTGGAGGTCCTTGTGGTAGTGATGGCAACAACTCTAGCGATGGTGTATACCGTGACTCGTTACTTGACAACCTGAATCAGTGTCTACGGCTCCCACTCAGTTCCCTGGAACGTTGCCGATGTCCACGGCTGTAACAATACCTTTCGTGACCTTAGTTCCGAGATCTCGCGCGACAGAGCAGGCGTGTTCGGCAGCTGCTGCAACTCCATTCATGACGACGTGATTGCCGGCTACATCCAGACCCCTCACGATGGTGTGATCTGTAAGCACGATGTCTTGGAGAATCATCGGGCAAGCGTCAATGGCTGCGATCGAAACTCGTTGAAGAGAATATCTTCCTGAAGATATACTTCGAGTTCTTTTCCTCATTATTATTTTATTCTGATAAATATAAATAATAGCCATTAAATAAGTCTCTGAATTTTTGCGTGTGGTTAAGCCAACCCGAAAAAAACATATATAATGAAAATGTCAACGAGGAGGTGACTAATTATGCAGTCGATTCGTTTTTTGTCTCTCTGAGAAAGTTCGTGGTAGAGTCACCGACTTCACGGTGTACTACATTTAATCAGGAAAACAAGGATCGAAATATAATCATCCAATGTTAAACGCTTTCATTCAGGAATGATACTAATTCATTTCCTCCTCATTCCATTCTAAATATTGTCCTTTTCCAAAATTTTACCTGCCCAAAATATTTTCGATTGGTACATTTTAAATTCACAATCATGTCGTAAATTTTTCTTCCATTTCAGGCGTTTTTAATTCAAAATCATAAAGATCAAATGATGGTCTACCTGGGGTTCTCTGCGTGCCAGTACCGAGCAGAGCTCGACAGCTAACTTCCCAAAAGCTCTAATCCGCTCTCTAGTTATGAGCACTAAGTTGTGTACCTACTATCAAAAATTCAGTGAGATGAATATAATTCTTTAACACATGCGTGAAAACCGCAGGGTTTTGAGCGTGTAAAGCAGTCACCTATATCAGCAGCCGTTTATATTATTATATTTTTATATTGGTATTTTTCACTCTTGGGGGGCTTCGCCTCCTTCATTCCCACGAGGGCTCCGCCCTGGCCTCGTTCTACGCCCGCACCTACGTGCATTCGCCTTCCAGTATCGCTCACAAAACTCCGAAATCCACGAACTTCAAACATGATTTTAAGAAAATATCGTATGCGCTACGGGAGGGAGGCATTTTCTGTCTAGCGCGTTTATGCATAACTTCTACGGGCTCGGGATACCTTCAGCGTCCCTCGCTCTACGGCTCGTTCTGGCAGCATCGCGCTCGACAAAAAACGCCTGCTTCCCTCCCTAGCCGCACAATATACTACTTGTATGAGTAAAGTTTTGAGTCCATCAGAAACTGATTACATTTTATATTTTCAATTAATTTCTAGGTCATGTGGATACGTCAGAGTCCTGACAGGACTTCCCTACTCACTATGGGAAAGAGCACGCACACAGCTGACCCGCGATACAGTGTTAAGTTCAAATACCCTAATAATTGGAGACTAGCAATCACTTCAGCCCAGAAAGAAGATCGAGGACTATATGTTTGTCAAGTTAATACACACCCTCCTAGAATGCTGATAACAAACGTCACTATATTAGGTAAGTAAAAAATTGCAGTTAGAATAAAATAGTATATGGTACACCTAGGAGTGAAACAGACTTTTTATCCGACTGTGAGTTTGCAATAACGAGGTATAGATGAGCGCGAAGCGCTAGTCCAAGCCTCGTTATTGTAAACTCATAATGAATTTTTTGTGAAGACGGAGCGGTATGCCCCATCTCCATCTTAGAAATTTTATGAACGCACACATTAAGAAGTACAATGCAACACATCGGAGAGCAATACGTAGGTGTAGAAAGGGTCAACGTTCGTTACAAATCCAATGTACTATTTTTGTGACAGTTTCTTTCTGACTTATATCTTCCTCTCAATTGAAATTAAAGGCAATAATGTTTTAGATGGATTCCGAAAAAATCTGTTATTTAGTTAAATATTCAACGATGTTATTACAAGAAGTTATAAAATAATCGAAATCGGTAACTAAATTCATGCAAGTTGTACCTTTATTCTTCATAAAAACCATTTCAGCAAAAGCACGTTTCTAAGCATCAGGCTCAATATGTTAAATTTCTATCTCAATTTATTTCATAAAACTAGAGTCACCTCGGTGATCTTGCGTTCAGTTTTGACTTATAGCCTTATGATATCTTTCATCTAACCTGATGTTATTCTTATGTTCTTTGACTTTGATTCGTAGCGAAAATTTCGATTGACCAATGGAAGCTTTTCCACGACGACAAGATATTCTGAATACGACACTATGTCGCTCCATAGGAAGCGCTGGTAGGATGCTGCGTATTTCAGACAAATCCATCGATGAGCAGGTTCTCCGGACACCCTGCTACGCGTTTCTTTGAGCCGCGTTGTTCGTACATCTCTCGCCACACGGGTCCAATTGTCCGAACAATCCTATCATTTCGGATAGCTGTGAAGATCTTATGAAGTGCGTTCAGACAAGTTATTGGCCTGTAGTTCTTAGAGTCAGCTAAGTTTCCCGTCTTTGGCAGGAGCAATGTGCGCCTTTCCACCAACCAGTCCGCAATAGGCTCTTCTGACTTCAAATATGAGGTGAAATTGCGGGCCAGATGCTGGTGGATTGAAGGAAACTTCGTCCATCAGAAGGTCTTGATACCATCTGGTCCCGGAGTGGAATAGTTCTTCATGCCTCTTGATACATTTTTTCACCTCCTGGGTAGTGATAGGTGGGCATTCCTTCTCAGATGTTATGAGGTCACTGCACAGCTCCTTGAAGCTACTTATATTCTTTGAGTTTTCTTTCAGTGGATGTGGGGACTTCGTAGACTCCTCTTTAAAATGCCTCGACCTCCTCTGGTGTGAGCGGGAGGATGACATCACTATCAAAAAGAATTTTTGTAAATTGATCAGTAGCAGACAGAAGTATAGGATGCTTCTTATCCTCACTAAAACTTGAATTTTCAAGTCTACAACCGATCTTTAAAATTCCCCGATCATCCAGAAAGGGATTTAGCGACGCTAATTTTCACTTTGTTATTGGGATCTTTCAAGATAGCATTTTTATTTCCTCTGGGAAAGAATTTCTTTGTGATAGTTTTGCAAGAGCGATTTTGGATTAAACAAGTTCAAATGAGCGCAGATGTCCACTCAATTTATTAGTTTTTGATTTACAGTTATTGGCACAGCTTTTACAATATGCTATTACTCTTATCATTGGAGGCAAGCTTTGGTATCGTTCAAAAATCGAAAAATCTACCATTTCTTCTTTGGCTGCTAGATTGCAACGTTTCTTGAGCTTTGGTACATCAGGGGATAAAGATGGCATTGTAGGCCAATCTGATTCATTCTTTAAAAGAAATTGTGGACCTTCCCGCCATAACTTAGAACCTTCAAGAAGACTTGGAGCGATACCACGGGAAATGCAATCTGCTGGATTATGTTCGCTACGAACGTGTTTCCAGCATTCGATATCCGCTTATTCCTGAATTCGACCAACTCTATTTGCTACAAAAGTTTCAAGAATGTTAGATTGCGTTCCAAGCCAAAACAAAACAATGTAGAATCACACCAATAATAAATATTATCTACGGGTAAATCAAAACCAGCTTTAACCTTGGAAATTAATTTGGCTAACTCAAGAGCCCCGCAAAGTTCGAATCGACGTATACTTTGTGTTTTCAACGGTGCGACCTTAGATTTGAAACAAATTAAATGTACGCAAACATTTCCTTCTGTGTCCTCTAATCTGAGATAGATGCAAGCTCCGTATGCATTGAGTGCAGCATCGGAAAATCCATGTAATTGAATGTTTATCACTTCTGAAAAAATAGTGTGTCTAGGAACCTTGACCAAGTTTAGAGTCGGAAATTGATTCCTGTACTCTATCCATTGCGAATAAATTTCGACAGGTAGACTTTCGTCCCACGAGAGTTTTTCAAGCCAAAGTTTTCGGAGTAGGATTTTGGGCTAAGATGATACAAGGACCTAAAAGACCTAGAGGATCGAAAATGCGCGATATATCTGACAAAATTTGTCTTTTGTTAATCTTGTTATTGTCCGAAACACTTACCGAATAAGTCCAGTAATCAGAATTAGATAGCCACTTTTAACCAAATGTCTTAATTCGACCATCGTTAGAGAAATTAATCAAACTAGGAAAACGCTCAGGATCTATCATATATTTGATTATGCGAGGGTCATTAGAACCCCATTTGCTCAATGTGTAACATCCCTTTGATGAAACTTGTGATTCTTGTTTAGCAAGAAGTTTAGCTTCTTCAATGGAATTTGCACCTGAAACTAAATCATCAACATAAAAATCTCTCTGAGTTATTTTGGCTACATTTGAAAATTCTTGTTCGCAATCAAAAGATATTTGATGCAAGTATCGAATGGCGAGATATGATTCTGCAGTTGTCCCGTGAGTGGCTGTGTTTAAGTTAAAAATCTCTATTGGCTGATTTGGGTCGGGACACCACATTATTGTTTGAAGAGGACGCTGCTCAGGCGTCAAAAATACCTGCCGGTATATTTTCTCAATGTCTGCGCCTGCAACGTAAGCATGCTTCCTAAAGCGAATTAAAATCGAGAATAAATCGCCTTGTCGCAAAGGTCCGACCATTTGAAGGTCGTTCAGAGATACGCCACTTGTTGATGTAGAAACATCAAATACTACACGAACTCTTGTTGAGAGACCATCATTTCTAACCACAAAATAATGAAGCATATAACAAGATACAGGAGAATTTGATTCGTCTAATTATTTTGACATGTGCCCTAGTTTTTCATATTCAGTCATAAAAACAGTATACTCTTCTTTTAATTCAGGTTTTCTTTCGAACCTTTTTTCTAAATTCAAAAAACGACGCATTCGACAATTGGTTTTTCTACGTTTGTATTCTGAATTACATTGCAACTGACTGTATTGAATTGAGGAATCAGAGAAGAATTTGGTATTGGACCTGCCAAGATCCAACCCAATCTGGTCTTTTGTAAAAGCAAACCTTGGTCATTTAATTTGACTTGGCCTATACAAATCAAATTCCAAAAGATGTTATATCCTATCCAAATATATATTTTTCCGGCTTTGTAAAATTCAGGATCTGCTAAGTTAAGATGGGATGGAATTTTCGAAACTAGTTTGCTAATTGTGACATTTGGTGAATGAGTCGTAATTTCTGGAACTACTAGGCAAGAAACCTTAAATTTGAAATTATCTTGTTTGTAGACGATTTGAATATTGCACCTATATTTAACGCTCTAAGGAAGCTTGCTCACTACATTCAATATTACATTTATTGATATTTCTGCAGACCAAGCGAATCACAAAGCCAATAATGATGCGTAGATAAAATACCATCATTTTTGACGTTGATAAAACAAGAAGTCAAAGTTTTTGATTCTTGAGTTGTCTGAGCGCTTGATGCGTTGCCTGATTCTACTTTTTCAAAATGCAAAACGGTGTTGTGTTTACCTTGGAATTTTCTACAGTTAGTAGCTTTACAATCTTTTATAAAGTGCTCAGATCTGAGACAATTCAAACAGACTCTAAAACCCTTAACCTTTTCTGCCCTTTTCTGCGGCGAGAGCTCAAGAAACTAGGAGCAATCTTGAAGATGATGTTCCCCATCACAGAACAAACAATTCACCTTTTGAGCGAGAAACGATTCCAATTTGGATTAGTCATTATTATTGTTGCTTTATAACTTCCATTTAGCCTTTTGTTCTATTTGTAAAGTATCTATTTCTAAAGTCTCTAACATACCTGACCTAGCCTTCAAAAACCTTTTTAAATCTTCTAAAGTTCTGAACTCATTTTCTGTTTTCTCTTTTTCCCAAGCAGGAGCAGTTATTTCATCAAGTTTAGTTGACACGATATATATCAACAAGGCATCCCAATGATCCACTGGTCGATCCAACGCGTTCAATGCCCTCGAGTGTTTATTCAATGTATCAAAGACTTTACGAATCTCGGTAGCGCTTTCTTTTTGTATAGGTTCGATATTAAAAATAGATTTAATATGATTATGTACTAAGAGACTTTTATCATTAAAACGGTTACGCAAAGCTTCCCATGTCACTAAGTAATTGGCTGCAGAAAATTCAAGAGATTTAATCATTTGTAAAGCGCTACCATCCAATGCCCTCAGATAGTGAAATTTTTGTATTTTACTGATTTTATTGTTTTGACGAATTAGGCGCGTGAACGTATCTCTAAACCCCCCCAACCACTCCTCGAGCTACCCTCTGAACTTAGGCAACTCGGTTGTAGGAAATCTCACGCCCTGTGCTCGTAACAGGTAGTTTTGATTTCCTGCATTTTGCGATTGTAAATTTTGAACGGCAGCGGGTTGAGCTGGCGCTTGAACTACTGGTGCCCCCGAGATAATAAAGTTGTGGCTTTAGCGAAAACTTCAAAGAACTCCCGTTCAAAATTTTCACGAGAAAATGTAGTTTCTGCGTTGTCATCGGTAAGTTCATCTATTTCGGCTTGATATTCTTCAAAATCTTGAAAAGCTAGTTTTAAATGATCCAACCGATAATTCAGATCTATTTTAGTTACTTCCGGTAACGCGATCTGTTCATCGGTGTAGGATTCAACTATTTGACTCACGTATTTGGTAAAAATATTCAAGTTTGTTCTTGTTTATTCGCGCTGTCAAACTAATTTATCTTTTTTTGCTTTTCGAACGAACGTTATTCAAAATTTGGTAGAGAGTGTGATATCTATACAGGAATTTGGAATATGAATAGGATGCTCACGTGACCTTTATCCAATGGTGAGGCGCTGCAATCCTTCCTAGAAACAAATAAAATCCAAGTGTGCATTGATGGAGAATCGGCATGGGCGAGGCATTGTCCTCTTTGTCCCAAGGTGAAGCTACGAAGCGATGATCCTTCACAGGTTTCTTCAGGGATTATTTGTGGCCTTGGTGGACATCCTCTGCATCGAAATCCATGGAGCGATATTGGTTCATCAGCAAAATTGAATCAAGGCTTTCAATAAATAATAATCTATAGCTTATTGCCGAACAAGTATGACAATTTGCTTAGCGAAATAAAGTTTTGTTAGACAACACAACTTTTTGGTGCACTGAAATTGTCGAGTTCACACAATTTAAAACTTCAACTGATTTATAAAACTTTGTTGGAACAATACGAGATTTATTGTTGCCTTTTTGGCGGCATTCATTGTTCATGAAATAGATCACATGAAGCACAAAGTACTTCTCTATCCAAATATCGGGGAAGAAGGACCATGTTACTATTATAGCTAGATTTCACAAGGTCATAAAGAACGACAGCTGGCTCTGAAGCCGTAGTTAAGACCGAGATTCAAAAAATTAGAGTTCAAACACCTCTTCAGGTTCGGACCATCGCTCCTTGCTAAGTGGAGGTATCGACCCTGCCAGTCAGAATCAGGTAACTAACCCCTTACCTAGAACAGTTTTCGCCGTCCCTGTCACCGCTATGGCCCTGCCGCCTGGATGCATCGAGGCTATTCACAGTGCGGTCTCACAAGCTCAGAGGGCAGCCGTCGTGCAGGAGCAGGAATAGGAACAGAGAAGAAATCTTTTCAAAGAATTTAAAACCAAGCAGCTTGAATGGATTAAAAAATTAAACACTACGGTTCAAGAAATCAAGATCGATATTTCAGAGAACTCTCGCAGAATCAATCTGCTTGAAAGTTCTATTGGTAGAAATCTGGGTCATGTCACACAGGTAAAGACGGAGGCAAGCTCGCTAAAATTGAAGGTCGCCTCACTTGAAGCTTTTCTCAATTACCAAGAGCAAGCAGCACTTCAAAGTACCCTTGAAATTTACGGGTTACCTATGAAGCCGAATGAGGATCTTCTATCGGTCATAGAATCGGTTGCGGAGGCTCTTGATGCTCCCTTCGCTGAAGATGACATTATGAATGTTTATCGCATTCGCAAGTCTCCAACATCAAATCCACTGCTCGCACAAATCATCGTTGCCAAGTTTAGCAGCTAGCTAGTAAGAGATAAAATAATCGAGCAGAGGAAAAAAGTACGAGACTTCTCTACGACCAATCTTGGCTGGCCAGATAATGTGAAAAGTCTCATTTTTATCCGTGAGGCTTTGACGCCCTATAATCGAAGGATCCACGCTTCTGCATTAAATTTAAGGAGAGAAAAGAGTCTTTGTGGAAGTAGTTGTATACTATTAGGCTTTATTGTGTACTTTGGATACCTTGAATGTTCTAATTTTATCTCAACATTCACAGCTCTCCGGATATCGATTTGCGAAATCATGTCCACTTTTGTTGAGAAATCGTCTAGCGTTCTACGACACTGTTTTGGAAAGTATTTTACTTGTATTCATTGCCGATATTCTAATTTGAATTGTACTTACTTAGTTAGGGTTGTGTTTATAACGGTTTTTTGTCTCAGTCAATTTTTACGTTTGCTGCGTGAGCTTCCCATTTTTAAATGGTTTTTCTATAGAATATTTCTCTTAATATATCCGTGGGTACCTTAAGCATTTGCCATGTGAACGCCCAGTCTCTCTTGGCACATTTTCAAGCATTCAAACATTTTTTCAGTACAAGTACTTACCATATAATAGCTGTTTCTGAGTCTTGGTTAACTCCCAATTTATCCTCTAGCCTCGTTGCTATTGAAAACTATTCGCTCTTTCGAAGAGACAGAGACGAGAGAAAGGGTGGTAGGGTTTTTTTTTCTGCATGATAGTCTGAATGGGACTGTGGTTGGTGTGAGTTCAGTAGCTACTTACCCCACGACCGAATTTCTCCTTGTTGAAGTTAACTCAACTTCTGATAGTGTTTTAGTGGGAGTAATTTATAAACCACCCAATGCCTCCTATGGCACAGAGCTTAAATCGGTATATTTTTACTTATTCCTAACGTTAATAACATTATCCTTACTGAAGATTTTAACACTAACCTAAATCTCACTTCCAATCATTCTAAATATCTAACATCTTAACATCTTTGGTATACTCTTCGGGCCTCTCGATTGTACTCCATGATTCTACTCACCATACTGATCGTTCTAGTACTCGTATTGAACTAATGATTGTAGACGATATTGATAAGGTTGTCTCCAACGAACAACATTCTATTCCTTTTCTCTCTAACCACGACTTGATTAACATTACCTTTAAATTTTCCTATAATCTAAATTCAAAACCAACCCAAAATCTGGTGCGGAACCTCTCAAAAATTGATGAACACGCATTCCATGAACATCTAATGACGTATGATTGAGAAAAAATATTACTAGATACAAATATAAATAATAAAATCGACGCTTGGACTAATTACTCAGTCTCCGCATTCAAGCAATATTCTCCGTTACACGTTCCTAAAAACTTCAATAAAGCTGCCCTCTGGATCACTTCTGAAATTGAAAATCTGATCAGGGAACGTGATGGCAAGCGCCGACTTGCGAAAAGAACGAAAAGCAGTATAATACAAGCTCAATTTCGTAAACTTAGGAACCTAGTTCAAACTAAGATTAGGGATGCGTTCAATCAATACAATTATAAAGATTGCACATAGAGACAAAAAAGTTGACATTTGGCATCTTCTCAGACGTTTACACTTAATCCCGCCCAAGCACGAATCTATAGATAGTAATTTTCCGCCTGATGACCTTTTAAAGACTTTTTTTACATTCCCAGTTCCAGACTCATGATCATCATCTTCCACTACCCTCTTAATTCAACATTTAATGACTCTGACTTCTTTCTCGATGACATCACACCTGAAATAATACTTTTGGAAAAAACACTTTAAATCAAATCAAATTCCATTGGAACTGGTGGAATATCAATAAAAATGATTAAACATGCCCTTTCAATTATCTTTCCTATTCTATTGCATATCTATAATGCTTTCTTTCAGATCAGCATCTTCCTAGATACCTGGAAAAAGGCTCTTATATGCCCAATTCCTACAATTTCTAAACCTACTTCCCTTAAAAACTTCCAGCCAATTTCTATTTTATGTGCACTGTCTAAACCACTTGAAGAAATTGTTCACCAGCAAATTTCTAGATTTCTCGAATCACCTAAGGCCATTGACCCGATGCGATCAGGTTTTCGGGCAAAGCAGAACACTCCTACTGCTTCCCTTACAGTTACGACGGATCCCGAATTAGGAATGGATAATAGGGAGATCACGATTGTTGTTCTGTTTCATTTTTCGAAGGCTTTTGATATGGTCAATCGTAAGTTACTCCTACAAGAGTAAGCATCCTTCAACGTGTCAAACTCTGTTCTCAAGTGGTTTAAATCCTATTTTAATAATTGGTATCACATAATTATTAATAGTAGTGGTGAGCTTTCTGACTGGTGGGAAGTCAAGAGTGCGGTTCCTCAGGGCTCCATTCTGGCAGACATTTTCAGAACAAGGCTCCTGAGTATCTATTTAACCTATTCCAATTTGTAGAAAGAGACCTTCCAGCACAGTCTAAGCTTCGCAAAAGGCATAAAATCCTTAAGATACATATTCAAGGAACGTGTCATCTTCAGAGATCATTTATAGCAGACATGCCCAACTCGGGGAAATTTCCTCCGCGAACACATGTTCCGAGTCCCCTACTCTTTCTCCTAGAGAGCGGGAGTGGTGGTAAACGCTTGCGAGAATCTCTCCTCTGTGACGTACGCGTCTACCACGCGCATGCGTCTACCACCACTGCCGCTTTCTGGGAGAAAGAGTAGGGGACTCGGAACATGTGTTCCCGGAGGAAATTTCCCCGAGTTGGGCATGTCTGATTTATAGTAAGGGGTGCCCGGTTATGGAATAAAGTACCATACGATATTAGAAGCGCACCTTCCCTGTATCATTTCAAGAATCTCTTCTTCAAATATTTGTACAATACTCCTAACCTAATATTAATTACTACGCATTAATCTCATACCTAATTCTATACGTATTATGAGGTCGATTCTATTTATTCATTTTATTTAGTTTATAGATTAGATTAAGATTAATCAAGTATTCTGCCGATCAGTGCTTGCACAAATTTGTAATGACCCTGTATTATCCCGTTCCTTAGAGGGTTATTTATCCCTATAGGGAAAAAAGTATACTGTAAGATGTACAATCTCGAACAGTAAAGCTGAGGTTTAAAGCGTACCCACTGTGAAATGAGCAGTTTTCACAGTATTGAATGCAGTGTGAACCAGTAATCTGAAACTATACTGGTCGAAATACCACTTGTAGCAACACATATAGCAGCTATTACAGTTTGGCATTGTAGAGTCGAATAGCACTGGTGGGCGCTGTTTAAATTACTGCTCCGCATCGTAAGGTTTCACTTGTAAGCTGGCAAGCGTTACGTTTTCCAATTGTGAATTAAAAATGGTGAATTATACAATTTACAACTGGTAAGATATCCTCTTTCATAATGCGATGGGTAGTCGGCTACAAAGTAGATAGTGCAGTTTGAAATAGTAACCCGGTATACCAATATGGGATCTCACCCCGCACCAATTTCGCAGTGTGAAATTGAAGCATTTCCTTTTACGTACTGCGTCAAGTGCTAACTTAGAGTGTAAGAGGTACAGTGTGAACTGAAGAGAAAAATGTTACTGAGCGAGATTGTAATATCTCCACTTCCAAATAGTGTTTTTAGCTGAGCGAGATTTGTTTTACTTCTTACAATATTAAGTTTATTTTTATAATTAATTATTAATCAATAATTATTTTTCTAACTAAAAACTAAGAGGTGTATTGAGATTATATTAAACTCCATATCTGCCTTCCTAAGGAAAAGCTTACGTAAGTGGCATTGTCGTTTAGGTCGAATTTAACATTTTCAGGATTATTAGTCAAACTTCAGTTCAATTTCAGTTTTAGGTTATGTTATTAAACTAAAAATAAAATATATACATTATTTTGTCGAATTTTTTCGTCTATAGACAGACCGCCCACTGACATTTTATAAAATGAAAAAATTGTCGGAAACTATTTCATAATGTTTTCTCTTTTATCATGATATCATATGAGATGATTATTATAAATAAACATTGCTAATAACTCTACTTTATACTTCAATACTGTTTTTTTGTTTTCTACCAAATTTTCAGAATTTGAAAATATTCTGAAGAATTATACATATATAAAAAATACTTTTTTTAAATTATTTCTACTATTAAATTTTCTGCTTATGATATTTTTGATTTCTTATAACACTCAAAATGATTAGGATCGTACTTGATTAAGCCACCCAGGTTCAAATATTATATTTGGAAGAATTTTTTTTTTAGTAGAATAATGCATTGTTTTCGACATGTCATTTTTTGAAATAATAATTTAAAAATAATCTGTAATAACATTTTAGTTCAAATTAATTTCCAATTTTTACGTTGTAATAATTTTTTCAACCTTTTCACATTGATATTTGTAGAAATTACTACCATTTCATGAAAAAAAAATATTCTCACATTTTTTTTCCAGATTTTCAACAACAATAAAATCTACCATACTACTGTAATATCGCTGTCTTTAACATTAATTCTCGGAACCGAATATATGTATATATATATATATTTTTTTTTTAACCGTTTTTATTCTAATTCAGCATCCCCATTAGGGTGGCTGAAGAATGCAATGCACCATTTTTTTCATGCTAGAGTGCAGCGATTCCCGCGATTTTGTTCCCAATCCAAAAAAAATGCCTAATTTTTGTTTTTTCGTTTTTTTTTTATTTTAACTGCTGCCGGTTTTGACTTGAAGTTCCCCATGTAAAATGCATGGGGAAAAATCACTTTTTTCAGTTTTTGAAATAATTTTTTAGCGTTTGGAAAAATGTGACAAAAGTATAGAGGCTTGTAGAGAATCATCCAGCGAAGAATTTAATGTATCGGACATATGGGTTTGACACCCCTAACACACCCCCGCGAGTCCCTGAAGACTACCCTTAAAACGAAAAATATCAATTCTCCATAAAAACGACCTTTTCGGTACTGCATTCTCGTCTTTTTCTTACCTCAAATAATTAAATTGGTCTAGTGGAATATTTGTTAACATTGCCGAAGTAATTTTCAATCATTTAAATAAATGGAATTTGTTTAAATATTTTTTTTGAAAATTCGTTTTTTTTCTTAAAAATTATTACTATTGGTCTACTGGAATATTTATCAACAATTATTTATTGATTTTCAAATATTCAAACAAATGGAATTTGTTTAAAACTTTGCGAATTAATTAACAAATGTTGATAAAAATTCCACTGAAGAAATAATAATAAACTTTAATAAAAAAAATTCAAAAGAAAATTGATCAAACAAATTTCATTTCTTTCCATAATACAAAATTAATAAATTATTGTTAATAAATATTCCACTAGACCAATAGTAATAATTTTCAGGAAAAAAATGAAATTCCGAAAAAAAATTAATTAAACAAATTGCACTTGTTTGAATAATTAAAAATTCATTAAGCAATGGTAATAAATATTCTACTAGACCAATACAAATAATTTTAGCTAAAAAAAAAGGTGAGAATACAGTGCTCAAAGGTCGTTTTTATGAATAATTGATATTTTTGGTTTTAAGGATAGTTTTCAGGGACTCGTAGGGGTATGTTGGGGGTGTCAAACCCATATGTCCGATACATGATTCTTTGTTGGATAATTATCTACAAGCTTCCATATTTTCCCTTCACATTCTTTCAAACCCTAAAAAATTATTACAAAAACTCAAAAAAGTGATTTTACCCCATGCATTTTACATGGGAAACTTCAAGTCAAAACAGGCAGGAAGGAAACGTTGCCCTATAAAAAAGCGTTTTTGAGCCACCCTAATCCCCATATCTCATGAGAAAAATTTTATTTATTTTCAATAATACAAAATATGTACTTTTTAAAAATCGTAATTTAATTCATTTTATAATAATACATAAAAAATGCTAATAATATATTTACTGTGTGAGTTAATACTTCTAAGCAAAATATTTTCCCCAAGCTCGTCACAAAATATTAGATATCATCAGTAAGAGATTGATTAACAAAATTTTAAGTAAACATTTATCATCATTTCATAGCCGGCCACGTTTTTCTCAGAGAAACCCCATGGCCGAGAATTTGTCAGAAAAATCTAAGCGGTTCCGTAGCTCACTTGGCTAAAGCATGCGCCACATTTAGGTTTTAGGACAGGTTTGAGGTAGTTAGGTAGGGTTCGATTCCCCAGCGGGGGCGATTTTTCGAAGCGTTTAAGCGTGCGATCATATGTATAAGAGTCTATGCGTGCGATTATGTAAGAATAATCGTAAATTAAGTGCAGCAATCATATATAAAATAATTTTTTTCCTCCTTAAATCGGTCGACATTTTACATCATTTTTGTTGTGGAGAGTTTCAATCTAATCTATTTATAAATCGTGTATAGCATGTGTGCAGTGTATATATACATATACATATATGCGTTACAATTCGGACGATAATTTTTGCTCCTAGAAGGACAAGGATTACTGAGCGAGAATGTAACCTCTGCTCTCGCGAGACAAGCAGTGTATACAATGCGAGCTGTATCTGGCGCTCGCTGCAAAGTAGGGATTGCAGGGTGACATTGCTAAATTGTCACTCATCCCCATTTGATCTGGATACGGATTTACAATTTCACAGAGTGAATCTTGCACATTGATGCAGTGGGATTCACTAATTTCTCCCAAATTGTAAGAATTACACCGTGGTTGGACGAAAGGCTCCGTTACTGCGCCACAGAGTAATATTTCATCAATTTCCGAGTATATCTTACAGCGTCCTTTTTTCCGTAGGGTCCTTTTTGAATGAATAAAAATACAAATACAAAGTAACTTGCAGATAATGCCTCTATCGAAGAGCTCAAGCACGGCTTCAAAATACAACAACAGAGCACACAAAAGGGACACTGTGTGTTCAGCGGCTGTCCCGAACTTACCCGAATGATCGTCGCTAGTATATAGCCGAATCTAGCCAGGACTTATTTCCCTTGGATTTCCGATCAGAGCCCGAGCTATTTCACAAGTCTAAAAAATACGTAAGGGCAAGCGATTCTTTTCGGTTGAAAATCTGCTCCGCACTCGGTCACTTTTACAAAGTAAAAAAGACACAAAGTTCTTCACGTTCTTTTTTAATTGTATGCTGATAACGTATTACATCCCATCTACAAATTTTAGGACAGGCAAAGTGCTTTGTGTATATCTTTATGTTGTATTAATAATTGTTGTTGACACAGACGCAGCTTTCTCCTACGAATCCAACGATACCGGGAACTCATTTTTCTTAAAAATGTCACTTATGTATCTTTCTAGTTCGGACGGTAGTATGATAGTAAGTAATTAAAAAATTTTTTTTCATTATTTCCTGCAATAATTTTCACTTAAGCTCTGATGAAGAAATTTAAATCAATGTCGAGTTAAATAACAAAAAATATGTCCATTACAAAAATAAAAAATATTAAGAGCCGAAACATTCACATACTTTTGTGTTATATAACGCAGTTTTATTTTTGTTCTCTACGATTGTTTTAAACCCGAGTTTTAGTCTCAGCGATTCCACTTTGCCCATTCCCTGTCCCTCTGTTCTCCTTTTCGCCCTTCCACGCTTTTGATCGTAAAATTTAGTGTTCTTGAAGTCCGAACTTAGTTTGCAAACGAAAGTGTTTTCGTTGCTCACAAGAAAGGAAATAGCTATTATGCAGTAGTTATAGAGGAAACAGACATAATAAAAAGTTAGAAGAAAAACAAAAGAAAATTCTACCTCTTTCATTGTCAATTTATCTATGTAATGCAATCGATTTTCTTCACAGCTCCTGATATCAGAATTACGGACGACTCTAATCATGAGCTACGAGATCGTTATTATAAAACCGGAAGTGGCATTGAGCTGGTGTGCATTGCTCGCTCTTCGCAGTCCAGTTCAAGAGTGCCGCATCCGGCGTGGAGGAAAAACGGCGATACGTTGCCAGATCATGTTAATATCCGACACAATAACAAGTGAGTATATATGTGAACGTCCACATGAAAAGGGCCATTATGGTCGGTTCTAGTTTAAGAAATATTCGTGGTTTTCTAAGTCCAGGTCAAAATTATTATTTTCGGGTTTGAGTGGAGGATGGTACTGGGACCTATAGTGAATTAATTGGGACTACATTTACATCCAGACAGTAACCGGAAGTTGTCATATTTCATGATCAAAGAAAAAATATTACATGTGTGATTATGGCACTCAGCAAGTTTAGATGCGTTTTTCTCGAAAAAAGTTTTTTTGAAGTTCCCACTTCAAAAATACCCCAGTAACTCGTTTTTCAACTTATAGGGTTCATTTTGGGCCTAAAATTCCGGCAATTTATCCGGCTATATGTCCCTATACGTAACTACATACCGGCCAAAAGGGCCCTTCTCATGCGGACGCACCCATACATTGCTAAAAAAATTTAGCGATTAGTTAACGTTATAAATTTTTTGACAAACAATACACATTGAAAAAAAGGATCAAGTAATAAGTTAATATGTTCCCGATTGACGCGAGACTAAACGCATTCTTTGCTTTCGCGGAGGAAATCAAATACTTTAAAATATTATATTTGACGCAAAGGAAAAAAGCACATCCTGTACCCTTTATAAGTTAGAGGAGGTAGAGATGTACTTACAATTCAATGCAATAATTTCGTGGAAATCAAATATTAAAATTAAATAAGGTTTCAAATTTAGCGTTTCATAGACGTAAATTTTGTTCTGCTTCATTTTTGTAGGTCTGACAGTGAAGTGGTGACAAGATTACACATCGAACTTGCGAAAAAGACTGATAGTGGGGAATACTCGTGTTCCATTGGCCAATTCAGCACAACAATAGTCAACATTCATGTTCTCAATGGTAACTAATTTAATAGCAAATTACAAAATAAATGAAATGGATCGAAATTTTCAGATTAGGCGCAAATCCCATCGTCTGGAATTGAGGTGTTTAATTGATCCTGGATGAAATGGTCAATATAGAATGAGAGAGTTCAGAAAGCGAAGTTCACTTTCTTAACTCTATTTACTCTTCTTCGCTCTTTGTGTCCGTTTAAAGATCTCGTGAATAGCAATCGCTAGCAGATAAGTACAGTGTTCCATCCGCATTTCCTTATCAACTTTTGTTTTGTCACTTGCTCATGGAATTATTATTATTAGATTGGGTTAGGGCCTTATCAGCCCCTGACGCTTGGGTAATCCCGTTGCGTCCCCTTGTGAGCCTAAGCATGACCCCATAGCCCTCTCCATAGGGAGAGGACCGCAGCCACGCTATTGGTTGATATCTGCAACTCACTGATAAAATAATTACCTGTGAGTGTTAGACGTTTCCCCGCAACCGCAGGGCAGTAGCAAAGGATGTGAGTGGATGTCTCACTATCCTTTCCGCACAGACGACAGAGGGGACTTTCTGCAAGCCCTATCTTATGTCTGTGATATCCTAACTTCCCATGTCCTATGAATAGTTCTGTTAGGACTTTGATTTCATTCCTCCCGAGCTTGAGTATTTCCCTAGCTCGGTTGGAGTTAAGCTTTAAGCCCAAGAGTGTTTTGGCCTGTCTGCAACCAGGAACCAAATCCCACTCACTCTGATGTTCCTCAGTCAGCCAACTGTTAATTACTTCAGTGACTAACCTGCTGGAAATACCTACCACTGGCTCGGGTCCAGTAAAATTTCTTCCTGCTGCTAGCTTGGCTAGCCTATCCGATATCTCATTGCCCTTGATGCCGCTGTGTCCAGGGATCCAAAGCAGGGTGACTCGGTTTTCGGTCGCTAACGTATTTAGTGCTTCAAAGCATTCCCATACTAATAGCGACGTAGTCGATGTTCCGTTCAAGGCCAATATAGCAGCCCTGCTGTCTGAGCAGATACGGATGTTCCTTTTATCGCCGTACTCCCTTGCCTTGTAGGCACACTGGAGTATGGCCATAATCTCAGATTGTAGAACTGTGGCGTAGGACCCCATCTCAATTGTGAAGCCCATTCCATTCCTTCTACGATATACGCCGGCTCCTGCATTCTCCTCGTTCCTGGAGCCATCTGTAAACCAGTTGTCTCCATCACAGGGCAGGTAAGCGTCGCCGTTAACCCATTCCTCCTTCGTGGATAGGCTAACTCGATACTTCTTGTCGAAGAGGTGGCGAGTAACCATCTTGTCCCTGGGCATGTTCAGGGTCGGCCTTCTCGCGATGTCGACTGGGATCTTCACTGATGTCAAGATCCTCCTGTCATTCCCCAAATTTAGCCTCCAGGCCGCCTTCGCAGCCACGGCCTTAATGGTAAGATGGAGGGGTTCTAAGCCTATTAGTGCCCCCAGTGCCACCGTGGGTGTCGACTTCGAGGCTCCAGTGACGCCTCTCAAAATCAGTCCCCTGATCCTTTCCAATCGAGACTTCACCGTGGACAGCTCGACCCTGCTCCACCAGACTACCGCCGCATAGGTTAACCTGGGTCGCAAGATCGCTGTATAAATCCACATAAGTGTCTCCGGTTTCAAGCCCCAGCTTTTCCCCATGGCTCTCCTACAGAGCCATAGGGTCGCTACTAGCTTCTTGCACTTGTTTTCCAGGTGCTCATTCCATGACAGCTTCTTATCCAGAATTACTCCTAGATATTTAGCTTGTTCCTTGATTTCCAGTTGTTGTCCTCCAAGTTTCAAAGTACTCGTAGTTCCCCACTTGTACCGTCTGGTGAAAACAACCGCATCTGTCTTACTCGGATTAACCGATAATCCAGTTTTCTTGCACCATGAGTCTACTATCATCAGTGCTTGCTGCATTACTCCGAAGAGCACATCCAGATGCTGACCGCGCACGATAACCAATATATCGTCCGCATAGCCTATGACGTGAAGGCCCTGACTCGAGAGTTGATGAAGCAATTCATCCACTACCAGACACCACAGCAAGGGCGATAAAACTCCCCCCTGCGGACATCCCGAGTCAATGGTTCCACTTAGAGTGACATCACCCTTAGTCGTGGTTAGATTCCTGTTAGCCAACATGTGGCACGTCCATTCCACGACTGCAGTAGGCACACCATGTGTAATCATGGCCGCCCTGATCACCTCTCCAGAGGTATTATTGAAGGCCCCTTCGATGTCCATAAAGGTTCCAATCGCAAGGCCTTTCTCCTTCAGTTGGCCTTCAATTAGGTTCACTGCTCCGATTAGGGCTGTCTCCGTCGAGTGACCAGCCCTATAGGCGTGTTGCTCCTTGTGGAGCGGTCTGTTTGACAAGACCTTATCACGGATATGTCTATCCACAAGTCTTTCCACTGTTTTTAATAGGAAAGAAGTTAGGCTGATGGGCCGGAAATCCTTGGGTGAAGTATAACCGATCCTACCTGCCTTCGGAATGAAGACTACCCTCGTACCCCTCCAGGCCGTCGGGACATATCCCAGCGTCAAACTAGCCATCCGGGCCAGGAGACTTGTAAGGACTAAAGGATTTCAGGGCCCACCTGACCCTGGCAGGGGTGACAATCTCGTTGGCAAGCCGTCGTTTGGGGCCCAATTGGGCCACAGGTGACTTTGCCTGCCTCTGAGCTGCCGTCCCCCCTTCTCCAGACCTTGAAAAGCTTGGAAAATGTGCCCTGATCAGATGGGCCAAGGTATCCTGGTCGGACTCTGAGTATCCCCCTCCGGGCAATTTCAGAGTGCCGAGAATAGCGTCCGGATTTCGAGAAAGCAGCCTGTCCAGTCTAGCCGCCTCAGCTCCCTTCTCGATGTCTGTGCAAAAGTTGGTCCAGCTCTCCTGCTTAGCCTTACGTATTGCACCTCTATATTCATCTCTCATCGTTGTGAATGACGTCCATAGTTCCTTCGTTTTGCCAATACTGGCACGTCTGAACCTCTCTCTGGTTACCCTGCGAAGCTCTTCGAGTTTCCCATTCCACCAGTATGTCTCCCCAGCCTTTCGGACTCTTGTAGGTCGACAATTACTTTCATAAGTAACTTTGATGGCTTCCGTGAAAGTTTTGGCTGCCATCTCAAGAGTGTCCACGTCTCGAATTGACCTGGGGACCTCTGAAAGTGCACATCTTAGTACCGTGGAAAACTGATCCCAGTCCGTTCTTCTTGGATTTCTGACCCATTTAGGACCATCGGGTACAACGGATTCCAATACGAACTCTATCTGTGAGTGATCTGAGAGAGAGGGTTCATCTGAAACCCTCCACTTCTTGATACTATCCCTAAAATTACTGGTGCAGAGAGTGATGTCAATGACTTCTTCCCTGACCGAATTACGGAACGTCGGGGTGTTCCCTGTATTAAGAATATCCAAGTCTGTAGTGATTAGATATTCCAATAGGTCATTACCTCTCGAGTTGACGTCCGTGCTACCCCACAAGGTATGGTGGGAATTAGCATCGCACCCCAACAGAAGAGGCATGCCTCTTACCTTGCAATATTCCACCAGTGTACATACCTCCACTGGTGGGTTGGTATCACTGTCATAAGGAAAATAAGCTGATCCTAGAACTAGCCTCCCTATTCCTTTGAGATCCATGGCTATCACCATCAGGTCTCTCGAACATAGTTCAAGCAGCGGGACAGCACTAACTCCCTTCGTCAGTATACATGCCCTCGGTTTGACTGCCTTGGGGTCCCTGTAACAAAAAAGACCAGCCCCCCCCCTAATCCCCTTATGGTATCTCGAACTAACCATGGTTCTTGGATTAGCGAGATACCTGTATGCTTCACAGCCATGCCCCTCTGCAAAACTGCAGAGGCGCCTTTGCTGTGATGCAGGTTAATCTGGGTAATGGTGAGACCAGGAGCAGTCATTTAGGTCTGCTCCCGATCTTCCTGCGTCTCAACAGGCCCCTCCTGTCCCTGGCCGGTAACCCTAAAGTTGACCTGTCCAAAGTGATAGAAGGGCCTGTTGTTGAGGGCCGAAAGGGCCCTCGTTTGGGACTCAGGAATATACACAACTAGGAGATGCCTAGTACCTCCCGTTGTGCCTCCTTCCTGAGGCTTTTCGTGCCTGACAATCCGCCAGGACGCTGTCTTCAGTAAGGGGTTGAATCCCTCCAACCGACGGAGCACCTCAGACGGATCTTCCGGTTTGCCCGGAAACCACGCCGTAGCTCTTACCATCTTTTGGAGTAACTCAACCCCACCCACCTTAAGGGACGCACCATCCCACGACTCTGTCTCGACCACCGCTTTGAGTAGCCAAGCTTTAGCCGCTGGGTCGGCTGCCACAAATACAAAGACCCCTCCTCTGCAGAAGGAGGTCACAAATTTTGGCCACTGCTCTGGGGACACTTTTCCAAGCGCCCTCCAGGTGGCCTCCCTGAAGATCTCGAACTGCTCCTCTGTGAGCAATGAGTCCGGGTAGTTGGTGTCAGCCACCACCACCGTCAGGGGGTTGGTCCTCTGAGCGGCCGTCAGTCCAGCTCCCGACGACTCTCTGTTCATCGGCAGCTGGGCCGGCTTGTGCCTCTTCACAGGCCCAGCCACCCCCGGTGGGGTGCCCTCAGAGCCTCTACCTCTCTTTTGGGCCTCAGTGCTGGATGTCAGCCCTTCAACTGCCGACGCTCCAGCTCCCGCAGCTGCTTCTCTAGCCTGCCGCGCTTTTCTCCTCAATCTTCTTTTCTGGGAATCATTGACTCCATTTTTCTTACTGGAGGGCCGATTGGCCTCTCCCAGTACCATAGCCTCGTTCAGAGGGACCGTCGATCCCTCAGCTCCCGAGGGAACTGGGGGCACAGTCATCAACTGATCTTGGCTTGCCGGAGAGACAGATAGAGGGGTAAGAGTTAAGTTGGGCCCGTAAAGGCCCAACCCCTCACCCCCCTCCGCCACCTCCCTTCTTTCTCCTCCTCCTTTTCCATCATTTAGCATGTTCAAATTCAAATTCATAATTCATCCCACGAGTAGCTAGGGAAATAAAGGTCAGCCCCTGCAGAGCCCCGCATGCAGGGGTAAGACTATTACTCGGGGAGGTCGTCCGGTGTCCCCGAGAGGCCGTTAAGACACCTTCGTAACCCCTAGGTGCCAAAGTGCCATGAGCACGTTCGCTCTACACCCACAGCTTAGGGGGGTGGTCACATTGAGTGAGATACTCAATGTGTAAATATCCGCTTGCAAACCACCATAACAAAAACGGAGGGCTGTTTCTTAGTCGCTATATGGGCCGCAGGTCATTCCTGTCCCGATTACAAACTGTAAGTCGGTCCAGGAGGAGCCTCGACCCAGGGATCCAGAGGCCCGTGTTAGCTAGGCTCTTTCACCCTTCTACCATACCGTAATCACACATGCCAGGAGAGCCCGTTTATAGGGATCCTTTTCCATTCACCCAGGAGAGCCCGTTTATAGGGATCCTTTCATTCATATCCACGCGCATGCAGGCCGAGGTCCTTTTGACCCCTATGCCCCACATGCTTAAGCCTCCCCACCAACTGCAAGGTGTTACAGCCCCCAGGGAAGGTGCTCATGGAATACTCTTAGTATAAAATAACGTGATTATCCAAATCTATTATTGTTTAAATTAATTCTTGTAAGGACGTATCCTATTACCTATATTATAAATTCCCTTGATATGAATAATTCATTAATACAAAAATATTTCATGAAGTCTGTAAATGTTGTTACTTAATTTACGAAGAAGATATTTGATTGAAAGAAAATATCTCATCCATTCTCGAACAATTATATCATATTTTAGATTTACAGCATTGTATATCCATGTTTACTTTTCATTTTCAAATACTGTTATAATTTATTCATAAATAATGACATCAACTTCTAGGAATCTTATATTTGTATTGCGCAATATCATTCATATACGTTATGAAACGTTTTCCTGCAAATATGATATTTTATGAACCATGACATCATCGTCTAAAAATTTAATCAGTTTATTCCTTAAACTTATATTGCGCAATACGCTGCATAGGTAGCGAATAGCTTTCCTGTTGCTATTGGGCAGTAGTTAACAAGGAAACATTTTTTTTCATTTGAATAAATATTTAGTAAGACAGTTCCGCTAGATGTTTTTCATGCCTTTTCTATTTATTATAAGCATTGTTTGAAAAAGTAAATATCTGACCTTCAAAAATTAAAGCAAAGGACAAATTTGACGTCTCAGGAAACAGGAAAATTTTGGTTTTCTTTTTTTTATCTCCAAAGAAAACTTAGGGTTTTTTCTTCAAGATCATTGAGGTTACAAATTGGGATTTATATTTTGTAATAATGAAAATAAGCAATGTATTAGACTTTTTTCATAGAAGGAAACTTCTTTTGAAATTTTCTTCAGGTTGAAAAGAATCTTTGGGTTTTTTTTCTTCAAGTACCTTAAAATGAAAGAATATCGAATATCGAAACTATAAAAGAGGAAAAAAATTGTCGCCATTAATAGAGTTAAAAATAGCTAAAACAGATAGTATATTCTCAAAGAGCACTCATCGCTTATTTTTAGGAATAAGCAATACGAATTCAGGTTTTGGTCTCAAAGCTCTCAGAGGTAAAAAAATCTCTATTTGCCAAAAAATGTCAAACTTTTTTTGACAAAGGACCCTTTTTGTGAAAAATGCTAAATCTAATTTTTTTCGTATTTTCGAGCCTGCAAAGCAATAATCCGGAAAAAAGTAATAAAAATGGAAAGTTTTTCAAACAAAAATTTCAAAGTTTCAATTTTTACATGTGTTTTAATAGAAAAATGCGTATTTTAGTGAAAAGTTGGTTTCACATTTTGACTATCAGTCTTACCGAAACAAAAGATTTATATCTAAGATCTAGAAAGATTAACGCTTTTTTGGATATACAGCATGTTATGGGGGTGTTTTCATACTTTAAACATCCAAGTATGGAAATTATCATTTGCTAGTAACTAAAGTCACTGGAGATTTTTTGTTTAACTGCAAAGGTATGAAATCACTTTCAAATAAGTAAAGAAAGTGTGCATGGCACGGATATGATATGTGTGCATTTACTTCAAGGGTTGTTTTATTATCCCTTGAACATTTAATCCGTAATATCGACATTTCTTAATGACTAAAATCACATAAAGTTTTCTGATTTATCTTTGAGGATAGGAATCATATTAAAGTAAATAGGGAAGGTGTAGACGACTAGGATATTTTTGAATTTTTCTAAAGTGTTGTATAATAATCCCTTATTTAGAAAAGCAGAGAAATTAACTTCTCGTAAGGAATAAATCACGAAGGATCAGGCCTACAATATCACTTTAAAACATACATATATAGGAAGTATCCTTTAGGAGGACTTGCATTATAATTTATTTTCACGGTAGTTTAATCATCCTTTAATTATTGAAACAAAGAAATCGACATTTTATACGGGATAACGCACCACAGACTTTTTATTAACATACTATTGATCAACAAAATTACTTTAAACCATACATAGATTTCTTTGTTTCAATAATAAGGGGATGATCAGGCGACCCTAAAGATAAATTTTAATGCAGATCCTGCTGAAAGACGCTTCTTGTGCATGTTTTGAAGTGATATTGTTAACCAATGTATTATTAAAAAAATCTATGGTGAAAATCAAAGTATAAAATATTGATTTTCTTGTTTTTATATTCAAGGGATGTTTAAGTTACCCTCACAATAAATTCGAACGCTGATCTTGCAAAGAAACGCTTCCCGTGTATGTTTTACAGTGATTTTGTTGACCAATAATGTATTATTAAAAAAATCTCTGGTGCTTCATCCCGTTTAAAATATTGATGTCCTTATTGTTTCAATAATTAGGGGGTGATTAGATGACCCTGACAATAAATTCTAAAACAAATCCTGCTAAAAGGCGCTTCCTATGTATTTTTAAAGTAATTTTGTGGATCAATGTATAATTTAAGAAATCTCTGGTGCTTTATCCCGTATAAAATATCGATTTCCTTGTTTCTATAATCGAAGGATGATTAAACAGCCCTAAGAATAAATGCTAATGCAAAAACTGTTAAAAGACGCTTCCTATGTATGTTTTAAAGTGATTTTGTTGACCAATGATATGTAAATAAAAAAATCTGAGGTGGGTTATCCCTTATAAAATATCGATATCTTTGTTTCAATAATTAAGGGATGATTAAACTACCCTGAAAATAAATTATGATGCAAGTCCTCCTAAAAGATAAAGTCCTCCTTTCTAAATGTATGTTTTAAACTGATATTGTAGCCCTAATCGTTGGTTATTTATTCCTTACGAAAAGTTAATTTCTCTGCTTCTCTAAGCAAGGGATGATTAAACAACCTTCACAAATCTTAGATATGAACCTTTTGTTTCGGTAAGACTGATTGTTGAAATGTGAAACTTTTAGCAAAATCTAACAAAGAGTTTAAGAGAAAAAAAATGTGTTTCACGAAAATAAGCATTTTTCTATTAAAATACATGGAAAAATTAAAACTTTGACAATTTTTTGTTAAAAACTGTTCATTCTCCTTACTTTTTTCTGTCGCATTATTGCTTGGCAGGTTCGAAAATGCAAAAAAAAAAAATAGATTTAGAATTTTTCACAAAAAGCCATTTACTGTACATTTGGTGCGGGGTCCTTTATAAATTTTAAACATATGTATATATTTTTGAATGCTGATAGTAAATGGAAAGGACAAGAAAAAATCTAGTCAAACTTTTGAACTAAAATGATGGCCGCCTGAATAAGATCTTCTTCTCATGGAATTTATATAGCAGTCTAAGGTTATTCCGAAGTTTCTTTCTTCCAGTTCATTTGTTATTCTTCTGAGTACTGAGTAACTGCAGTTATGCTATATATAGTAGAGAATGATTTGAAATTATCTTTAAAATTCTTCTCTGACGTAGGTAAAAGTAGAGCATCGGAACCGCATTCAAATCCAAAATATTAATTTGCAACATTTAAAAATAATAGATATTAGGGATGTGCAAAAATCGTGAAGTCCAAAAGACGAAGCTCAATCGGGTCGTCTTCAAGTGAAACTTTCGGGGTTTCGATTTTTTTTTCTTTGAGCGAAAAAAATGTGTTGTCAACCTGTGTAAGAGGATTGCACAAAAAGCTTTAAAATGAGAAAAGAATGTTACCAATAATCAGCGCGATCGGCTCATATTTCGGATAGATTCCAAAGTGTGGAGTGCTGCATACATGCCATACAATAATTGCACCCCTGCTTTTTTAAATAAATGAACATCTCGAATACGATGGAATACCAATTCAAATCTTCAGCCATAAGCGTTTGATTGGCAATAGTAGTAAAGAAGTCATTAGGGTGAAGAAGACAGAACTTTTAATAATTCTTTACTTAGGAACACAGAGACACTGATGAGTCAAATTACGTCTGAGATACATTATCGGTTGAACAATCTGAAATTCTCCTTTTGTTAATTATAAATTCTAAGCGATTCAAATATTTGTCAAGTCATTTGAATTTCGTCTTCTTTCAGGGGAAAAGCAAGCAGCCGTTCACCATGATCAATGGAATGCAGCAACGACGATCGACCGAAACTTTGGGAGCGTATTTCTCTTATTAATGATTGCTTCATTATTTTATGGATGAATTGATTTCTTTCTATGGATGGTAAACTGTGATACAAATCTAGAGTCAACATTTATACAGAGCGGCTGCCAATGAGCTGTGAAAACATCGAAAAAAATTCTAATCCATGTGTACATGAATTATATTTGTTATGTGTATATGTTAGGCTCCGAACCCGAAAACGCCCAATGGGCATTTGAACCGCACGCACCTAGGAGAGGGCATTTATAAATGCCCCGAACTAGGTGAGAGCGCTTTTGAGTGCACCGAACTAGGTGTGGGCTTTCTCAAATGCACCCACCTAGGTGGGGCAAAACTGAAACATCCCGAACCCGTTCTAGTTGTCTTCAGATACAGAGAATGCTTTTTGGGAAATATAAAAATTTCTTCTCATGATAAAGATCTAGTATTTTTTTGCGGCACATTCTGAAGCACACAATCCTGGTAAATGTCAAAGATGAAAAAAAAAAGTTATCATATACTAGATAACTAATGTTAAAAAGTTATAGAGACGATATAATCACTATTGTTATTATTATTGTTATGTCAACATTTGATGAACTTTTTTAATAAATGTTAGGTGCATAACTGTTCATTATTTTTTTTATTTAGATTTTTAAGATATCATTCCCTAAACAGATAGCCAATATGTAATAATAGTAAAATTATTCCAAATTACCGGAGAGTATGAATTTTCAAGAAGAAAACAAATTTACAAGAAATGATTTGAATTTTTAACAAAATATTTAGATTTTCAGTTGGCAAAATTGATTTTCAACAACATAAAAACGAATTTTCAACTAAATTTATGAATCTTTGACCAAAAAAATGAACTATTCAGAAAGTAGTTCCATTTTCAACTAAAATTTTTAAGCTAAAGAGATGAATTGTAAACAAAAATATAATAATTAATATTTAGAAAAACAAAATGTTTTAATTAGAAATAAACATAACTGCATTCAACCAACAGTAAAGAATTTTCAAAAATTTGCTTGAATTCTCTACTGGAACATATAAATTTTCAATTACCATTTTTGTTGCATTTTCAAATAAAGAAACTTATTTTTGCAGGAAAAAAATCTTTTTCGTGATAAAAAACTAGTAATTTTGTTAAGGAACATTCTGAAGCATAGAATCCTGATCAAAGTCAAGGATGAAAAAGAAACAGGCATCACATACTAGATAAAAAATCTTAAAAAGTGATAAAGACGATATAATTACTATTGTTATTATTATTCTTATGTCAACATTTCTTGAACATTTTAATAAATATTAGGTATATAAATATTCATAATTTTTTTTTATTTCGAGTTTTTATGATAAAATTTCTTAAACAGATAGCCAATGTAATAAAATAGTACAATTTCAAATTACTAGAGAATATGAATTTTCAACGAAAGAATTAATTTTCAACAAATAATTTAAATTTTTAACAAAATATTCAGATTTTCAGTTGAAAAAATTAATTTTTACAAAGAAAAACAAATTTTCAACGAAAGTTATTAATCTTCAATAAAAAAATGAACTTTTCAGAAAGTTTTTCCACTTTTAACTAAAATTTCCAACCCTAAGAAGATGAGTTGCAAACAAACGGTTAATAATTAATATTTGAAAAACGAAATATTTCAATTAAAAATAAAAGATAACTGCACTGAACTAGCAGAAACGAATTTTCAACTAAATGCTTGAATTCTCTACTACAAAATACCAATTTTCAATTGCAATTTTTGTTGTATTTTCAAATAAAGGAACCTATTTTCGCAGGAAAAAAGTCATTTTTGTGATAAAAAACTAGTAATTTTTTTGAGGCACATTCTGAGCCACAGAATATTACTACGTAATTACTATATATAATTATATATAATTATAATTACTATATAACTAATATTAAAAAGTGATAAAGACGATATAATTACTATTGTTATTGTTATTCGGAAATTTGATTTAAGTTTTTAATAAATATCAGGTACATAACCATTCAATAGTTTTTTTATTGAGATTTTTCAAGGTAGAGAAAAGTCTCTAAAGGTATTGGTTGTATAATATTTGCATCTGTTCATTTTTACACGAACTGTTGATGCATCCAAAATCTCCTACCATAACTTGTAGTTATTTACTACAAGAAACTATCCACCTAAAAACACTACCCGAATCGGGTAGTGCCACGCCTACCCCGAAAGGATTCATAAATACATCTAATAGATCTGGCCCTCACCAAATTATTTCATTTTGACGCAAGACTTTTCTTATTCACATAATTCAAAGTTGATGTAGAAATGAAAAAGAATAATTCATTGATCTTTATTTGAAAATGCAAATGAAAACTGCAGTAAAAAATTAATCTGTTTTAGTAGAGAATTTAAGCAATTTGTTGGAAATTCTTTTCTGTTGGTTGAATGCAATCAGTTTTTATTTCTAATTAAAACATTTTGTTTTTCTAAATATTAATCATTATATTGAATGCTATCTTGAAAAATCTAAATAAAACAAATAACGAACAGTTATGTACCTAGCATTTATTGAAAATGTTCATAGAATGTTGACAAAATAATAATAACAATAGTAATTATATGGTCTTTATCACTTTTTAACATTAGTTATCTAGTATATAACTGTTTTTTTTCATCTTCAACTTTTACCAAGATTGTCTGCTTCAGAATGTGTCTCAACAAAAATACTAGATTTTTATCACAAGAAGAAATTTTTATTTTCCCCAAAACGCATTCTCTGTATCTGAAAAGAACTAGAACGGGTTTGGGACGTTTCAGTTTTGCCCCACCTAGGTGGGTGCATTAGAGAAAGCCCACACCTAGTTCGGTGCACTCGAAAGCGCTCTCACCTAGTTCGGGGCATTTATAAATGCCCACTCCTAGGTGCGTGCGGTTTAAATGCCCACTGGGTGTTTTCGGGTTCGGAGCCTGACATATACATAAATATTGATAGCGCACAGGCCTGCATTGATTTCATCTTTAGAATACAACTAGACATTTTCGAAGTATTTTTGTGCGCTAAACAGGAATCCAGTCAAAGAATTACCTATCACGACATGTTTCTGAGAAAATCGGTGCTTTTAAATGAAAGCTTGTACATTTCACCATATCGCTCATATGCATCAAATTTCAGAAAATATGTTTGAAATCTTGTGTGTGTATAGTGGTGCGCGGAACACACATGGCACGTAATGTGTGCACGCACCACTACACACAAACAAACACAGAAAATTTTGAACACATTTTCTTGATCTTTATACATATAGTTGATGTAATGCAAGGGACAAGATGCAATTAGTAGTCTTGCAAAGTCTGTAGTACGTCCGCTTCATGTGGTACAAATTGATAGAAATGGTAAAAAACGCGTTTTTCGGGAGCTCTAACTTGAATTTTCTTAAAAACTTGACGTTATTGACAATTAATAGTTCCGGATTTATTTGCAGCGTATAAGAATAGACTGAAAATGCCTGATAGTATTCAAAGGACAGTAAAAAAAGTTTAAAAAAAATGCAGGGATGTGTTGTTTTAAGTTAAATTTCAGACTTGATTCACAAAAGCACGATTTTTTTCTTTCTCTCGATAACTATATATTTTTTTCAATTATCCTGAATATAATAGGAATGCGTTCTTCTTTCAAAGTGTTCTTTTATTAGATAATTCAGGAAGAAAATATATTTTAGGGATGTAGGAAATATTATCCAAAAAAATTATAGTCTCATATTTGCACAAAATTAAAAAAAACTGTGCAAAACGACTGTAATAATAACCTTAGGTTTTTCCATTGTTTAAACTTCAAAATACTTACTACTTAACATTCGAGCTTTATCCCTGTGAATCATTCTCAACACTTTTTCGCAATAATACAAAAATTTACATTTCAACCACGTGTAAGGTTGAAAAATGTGTGTGTGTGTGTTTGTGAGTGAGTCTGAACCAATGTTTAAAGTTAAGTTTTAAGTCACGTTGAGTTTTAAGTTTTATTATCATTGTTATTAATAATATTAAGGTTGATTCATACATGCATATGATTTGTAATGGAATACGCTTATACTAATGGTTTTTTCGCGTTTGATAAGCTGTAAATATAATTGAAAGCTATACAATTATTGTAAGAAAGTATTTTAAGATTACGAGAATTTATTAAATGAGGGGCTATTCTGTGAGTTACAATCAGTGCATGCATTCCTGATTTTCGAAGAGAGCGTGATCATGAATCTAAGTAAAGCCTGAAATGTGCTAAGTGAAGCTGAGTTGAGTTGAGTGGTGCTGAGGGAAGAGAAGCGAGTTGGCGAGAATGGAAAGGATACAGAAAGACTGGAAAGAATAACGATGAATTTGAGGAATACAAGAATATCTAGAAGAGTACCAAATAACGAAAGAATATTTCTGGCACGGTTCACTACAGTAATTTCGTCAAAAAAATGTACATTCCCTCTATTTATCTATCTCTTGACCCAGAGTATATATAAAAAATTTCTTAAATCGTGCTTTAAACATGAAATTTCTCAACTGATCACCTCTTCGGGGACTTCATGATACATATTTTTTCCCTTTTGAAGCAAGTTTTCTTTCACCGTTTTTTGTAATGTAAAAAACTTATTTTTTGAAAAAGTGAATTTAATCGTTATTTTCACTTCAACTCGTTCTGAAAAACAAAGTTCTCAATATTTTCACAAGAAAATTGAAGGAATTATTATTTAAACTACCGGAAAGCGAAAAAGATGCAACATGTTTACAACAGAAAAAACGATGGGCCATGAAAATTTTCAAAAGATGGTGATTCAAAAAATGTACTTTAAGAATGTAACTTTACGATACAAGTGCGCAAAGATGGCAATACCCACATGATTAGGAAGGCACAACAAAAACTCGAGGGTAAGCTGAAGAGAACCGAAGACAATCCGAAGGGTGAGTATTGCGCCTGCACCAGAGTGAGACATTGCCATCATCGCACAGAAGTGCCGCACTCCGTTGTTTGTTACACCTGCATGGGAAGTCTTTTTTTCGCATCATATACAAGCATCGAGAGAAGGCTTTGGTAAACATTGCGAGAAAGCCTCCTTTCGGTGCCTGCAGATGGTGCACGAAACATACTTCTCTATGGAGGCGTTGCAAAAAGTAATAAAGGCAAGCAGCCGAAGTCTGCATTTGCTACGTCCCCGGGCACGTGCCGTCGCGGATGACCCTTTCATTGATTGATTCATGCTTGTTACAAAAATTGCAATTGCGTAAGCCCGGCTCAATTAAAATTTTTAATAATTCAATCAATTTACTCATATAATTACAAAAGAGTGCAAAAATGTTCATGAAAAACAATTAATATTTACAGTGATGAAGGAAATCTTTAAGTGCATACAAAAGTACAATCACTATCAACTGATAATGAAGATATGAACCGATTTTTTACTATCTTTTTTCCATTCCCTCGTCATAATCTAGTGAAGCTAATGCAGCCTACTAAAATTCGATTCACTATTATTGTTCCAAATTTTTATTTTTCTTAAGGGGCTTAAATCATCTAACAATGGGCGGGTCTCACGAACAAAGCAATTGCGCGCTGAAGATGCTGACTCAAGAAGAATTTACGTTATTCTCTGAGAGTAGGATTGATTTTCTAAAATTTAGAAAAATTTCTTCTGATCTGTCGGATCGTCACAAATTTTACGTGATTCCAAAGTATCAACTCTGATTCAGCAATTACTTTTCACTAATTTTCACTCAGTGAATAGCCCCTCGTTGTGAAACGTCTGCTTGAGATCATGAGAATGCAAAAATCAATGATATCTATAAATAAATGTATTATAGACCTCTGTAAATTATTTTCTCGATGCCATGTCGTATATTCATCTCGCAGTAGATTTACTAATGTATAATAAAAGTCGGATAAATACAATTAATCACTCTTGTGTATTGCACATTCTCAGGGAAAATAAATAGAATTATAATACGGGTTATGTGCAAACATGAAGTCCACTTACTCTAAATGTTACCACTTTGCGCTCTGGTATACATTTCTGATTTTTCTTAAGGACGTGCAAACTACACATAGCCCATTGATTGCTGTAATATATAAAGATTTTCAAATAGATTCAACTTTTTGTTTCTGAACTTGCATCATTAACCCTTACTTGCCACTGTGGGGTGGATTACACCCCAGGCTTTTTTCTTTTTAATTTTAAGTACCTAAACGTAAAGGAAATCGCTTTACATCAATATTTGCCAATTACTCGAGACTGGCAGTACCTATTCAGGGCATTGGCATTGCGCTGCACTAGTTTACGCGTCTGTGGTAACTGTTCAAAAGTTGCGTGGGGTGTCAAACACCCCAGTGTGGCAAGTATGATCGAAATTGATTTTTCGGGTTGAATTTTTTTACGAGTATATTTTGATTCCAGAGTGGAGAAAATAGTAATAAAATATGTGATTTTAGCCTTGTGTGAAATGTACACAAGGTTAATTCTCGCACATATCGTTCGATACATGTACATGTATCGAACGATATTTTTTGATACGACGGGACGGGTGCAAAGCTTGATTTAGCATACGCTAGCGTGCGCCATATCGGGCTTTGCGCAAGGCGTGTCAAAAACTACTATTATACTTCAAATTAATTAGTTTTTCTTCAGAATAATGTGTTTTATCATTTTTAGTAAAAAGAATGTAAGATTTTCTTAATTTTTTTTCCGTAAAATTTCGTCCTTGATTCCTCATAATAAATACCGTTTTTGGACGATCCTGTAGACTCATATTTTTCTTCTGATAGTGACACATCATTAGAAAACTCAGCTAAAATTTTAACCCTTAATATTAAAAAATATAAAAAATATGAATTTTGTTGTAAAAATTGTCACTTTTTCATTTTTTTTTGCTTCTGCACATTTTTTAGTGTACCTGAATTTAATTTTTGGCTATAAAACCTATATGATCTTTTAAAGTACGTTTTTCAGAAATTCCATACCAATTTTTAAAGAAAAATATACAATAGTTAATTTTTATTACAGTTTTTACGGCTGGGGTGACCGACACCCCAGTGTGGCAAGCGTGTTACTCCGCGGAGGTGTGGCAAGCAAGGGCTAAGAATTTCCCAATGATGCAATAGTTCTTATCAGGTTTAAAAAATTCAGCAAGAAGATTTGTAGCAAGTCACATTTAATAATATTTTACACTTGGGGCATAATTTCTGAAGGGATGGGGTCAACTTTGCACGTAGCAACTTTGCACGTGCCCAACTGTGCACGTCGATGGCCAGACGGACAACTGTGCACGTCGTTGGTCAAACGGACAACTGTGCACGTCTAAATTTCGACGTGCACAGATGGTACTTGGACAACTGTACACGTCGAAATCTAGACGTGCACAGATGGACTCCTGTGCACTTCAACGTGCACAGATGTCACTTTCCTAACTGTGCACGTGCACAGCTGTCACTTTCCTAACTGTGCACGTGCACAGATGTCACTTGCCCAACTGTGCACGTTTGTGTCCTTACGTAACGGTTTATACGAGGGTGCCCTAGCGGACCGACTGAACGGAACGGATACGCTACAGCGTATCCTTATAGTATCCACATCGTATCCTCTCCATATCATGCAAGAAAAACTCATTAAAAAAGGAAGATGAACATTTAACTTGTTGAATTTCGGATTCTACGTGCAATTTCTCGTTAAAAGTACGCGGAGTAATTGCAATGGTTTTTCTTGTAACGTAAAAAATTCACAAAAGTATTATACCTGTCATTATTGTGGGCTGAAGGCGACTTCAAACGCATCGTCGTTCAGTACTGCTATGTACTTGCGCGATTATGGATGCGCCTAAAGTCGCCTTCAGCCCATGTTGTCGATAGGTATTATATTTTTTATAAGTTTTTAATGTTGCAAGAAAAACTATTACAATTACTCTGTGGCCTTCTAACGCAAAATTTCACGTAGAATCCGATTTTCAACAAGTTAAATGTTCATCTTGCTTTTTTAATGAGTTTTTCTTGCATGACGCGGAAAGGATACGATGTGGATACTATAAGGATACGCTATAGCGTATCCATTCCGTTCATTCGGTCCGACAGGGTGATCCTTTGTATCTTCGTATAATAAAATTTTAACCGTTAAAATTATTCAATCCTGGTGGAATGGAGCGTATGAACTTTCTTAAAGTTACTTTTAAAATATTTCAAATATTATTTTGATGAAATTATTCTTTTCAAATTATTAAAGATGTATGAAAATCTCTTTTTGTTCGACCCCCTTGAAAACGCGCCATTGCATGCGCGTGAAGCAGGGGTAATGTGGCCGCTTCCAGCCCAGTGACGTTCGGACATGCGCACTCCGCCGCCGAGCTGACATGAAACTTTACGCCCGCTACATGGAACTTTACGCCCGCTACATGAAACTTTACGCCCGCTATATAAAACTTTAGGCCCGCTACACATACAAATACAGTACAGTGTGTGTCAAGGGTGTACGGCTATTTTGACTCGTCAAAATAGCCTTCTTTACGCCCTCGATGCACAATGTACTATTTTGAACTTACTTTTCAATAGTTTCATCTCATTAAGCTTCTTTGAGTCTTCCAGTGGGTATAGAGACATCTGATGTCCTTTGAACGTCCTAATGGCCACTAACTACCGTGCCTACTTGGTAGGTATTAATTTTTTTCAAGTTACTTATCTGTCTTCGATTAGACAAAATCGCTTATTTACTTTATGTATTTTTTTATGATTTGACAAAAAGTAAATGGGGCAAAAATATTTTTTTAAATATTTTTTATCAGTGTTTTACTGTTGTGTATGTGGCGATGTTTAATGACGGGTTTCACATTTGTCTTCGTCATTGGTTAGAGAAATTTCAAGGTTTATTTATTTAATTCATTTATTACCCGCCAGATTTATTCCAACACAAAAAAGTAAGCACGTATTTTTTTCATTTTAAAATCAATTGCTTTTTAGAAGTTGTTCAAAGCCCATAAATCTTCACGTATATTTCCTCTGGAAAAAGGCCTTTTTGAAAATTTGCGATAGAATCATTAATATTAAATTATCTTGCTGCATCTGGCACGATTTTCTTGAAAATTTTTTGCTACATACTTCTGAAATTCAACACCTATAAACCATTTTTATAGGGTCTCGAAAAAAACTCCATCAGTGGAAAAATTAAGTATTATGTCCCGCAAGAAAAAAAAGTTCCCTTGCTCAAGCATGGGTCAAAAATAGTGCAAAAATGTTTGAAGATCGACGGATTCCAGAGTTTAACTTGCATAAAAACAACTATAAAACCTTACTAATTCTCTCTATTTATCGTATCTCATAAATTGGCCTAGTTTTAAGTGCTTTTTCGTACAAAAATTCATAATTGGTTCCGAATATCAAAACTGTACGTATCGCTCCAAAGGTAAGTTTCATAAATCTATTAAAATTTGTTCAAATCGATATTTCCTAGTTGAATAATAATATTTTGCAGCCCAAAATTCGATTGCTACATGATAAACTTTCCCAGACTATAGCCAGAAAGTTTTTAATTCTAAAGAACAAATGGGAGAAAGAATTCGGACATGCGCAAAAGTTTGAAAACCCCGCGAGCCTCACTCTCGACAAATTCATAGAATTCAAGGAATTCATATATTTCCGTGAATTCGTAGTGAATTCGCTGAATTTGTAAAAATCGTTGAATTCTCTGAATTCCCCGAATGCCTTGCTTTCTCTAAATCCCTTAAATTTTCTGAATTCCTTGAATTCTTCAAATTCTAGGAATTCTCTGAATTCCTTTAACACTCTGAATTACGGTAATTCTCATAATTCCTTCAATTCTTTGAATTCCTTGAATTCTCTGAATTCAAGAAATTCTTTGAATTCCTTGAACTCTCTGAATTACTGAAATTCTCCGAAATCCCTGAATTCTTTGAATTCCATGAATTCTTCGAATTCCTCGAATTTCTTGAATTCTCTGAATTCCTAGAATTCTCAGAATTTTTTGAATTCTTTGAATTCTCTGAATTCCTTGAGTTTGCTGACTTTCTTGGATTCGCTGAATGCCTTCAATTTGCTGAATACCTTGAATTCTCCGAATCCCTTGAATTCTCTGAATGCAAGAAATTCTCTGAATTCTTCGAACTCTCTGAATTACTTAGATCCTCTGAATTCCCTGAATTCTCTGTATTCCCTGGATTCGTTGTATTCTTTGAATTACTTGAGTTTGTTAAATTCCTCAAATTCGCTGAATGCCTCCAATTTACTGAATGCCTTGCTTTCTCTGAATCCCTTGAATTCTCTGAATTCCTTGAATTCTGTGAATTCTTCGAATTTTCTGAATTCTTTGAATTCTCTGAATTCCTTGAACTCTCTGAATTACTTAAGTACAACCCTTACGTAAGGACATGAACGTGCACAGTTGGGCAAGTGACATCTTTGCACGTGCACAGTCGGGCAAGTCACATCTTTGCACGTGCACAGTTGGGCAAGGGACATCTGTGCACGTGCACAGTTGGGCAAGTGACATCTGTGCACGTGCACAGTTAGGAAAGTGACATTTGTGCACGGTACAGTGCACAGGAGCCCATCTGTGCACGTCTAAATTTCGACGTGCACAGTTGTCCAAGTACCATCTGTGCACGGGCACAGTTGTCCAAGTGACAACTGTGCACGTCTAAATTTCAACGTGCACAGTTGGGCAAGGGACATCTGTGCATTTGCACAGTTGTCCAAGTGACAACTGTGCACGTCTAAATTTCGACGAGCACAGTTGTCCAAGTACCATCTGTGCACGTGCACAGTTATCCAAATGACAACTGTGCACGTCGAAATTTAGACGTGCACAGATGGGCTCCTGTAGTCTTGGACGTGCACAGATGGACGTGCACAGTTGTCCGTCCGGCCATCGACGTGCACAGTTGGGCACGTGCAAAGTTGCTACGTGCAAAGTTGTCCGTCTTCCATTTCTGAAGTGTACCCACCTCAAAAATGAAAGTTGTCCGATCGGCCTAAAAGTTGGCCTTATTGTAATACTATTAGATAGTACTTCTCACACCAAAAATTAATTTATTGTGATGAATATTTATCAAAGTGGAGGGGGTACAATTTATGGGGTTTTCAAGCAAAGCCTTACTTTTAAACGTTTGTAACTTTTGTCCTGTTGCCGGAAACAAAATTTCACCTCCAATATTTTTGATAGATTTTTCCACAAACTTTCTGGTGGTGATAACGATTTTCAAAAAAAGTCAAAATTTGGCCCGAATTTTTGAAAATCAATAATAAATTTGACTTTTTTTCAAATTTCGGCACTTTTTTTTTCTTCAAAATAGTTTTGAAAGAAAGCTGAGATTTTTTCCTATGGGGCCTCCAATTTTCAGAGTCGCAAATTAATTCGTCTTTGAGTAATAGAACGATACGTAAACAAGCCGTGATAGGGTGAGTGGCGCGCGATTTCCCCTAGTGCGCTCACACCGAGGATCTTTGTGCAACGCTTTAGTGCCATTTTTTCAACTTAAGTAATATTATATGCTACTAGGATAACTGCTCTCTGCATTGCCAGGATGAATTAACAAGGCCTGCATTACGATCAGTGTAAAATTGATTGGGAATATGCTTTATAAATTATAAGTGAGAATGCAGGTACAATAAGTGTTCTAGCAGGAAGTAGTGGCACACATAATGTGTGCGCTTGCGTGCATCATGAGAATGTCAAGTTGATGTTGAATGAAATAAATATTCCACATTTAACAGAGGATACTGACATGGTGCTCACAAATTATCACGACTGCCTGGATGCTATTGTATGTCCTGACTCTTCAAGTTCCTGTCATTTAGGAGAGTGTGAAAACTGTCCAGGTACTGCAAACTTGAAAGATAACATCACAAAAGCTTTTGATGAACATTCTATTAATGAAGTGAGGTTTGAAATTTGGCTACAGACCGACAGATGTACTCTAAAGACTCTGGTAATGGATACTGATGAATTCGTAGATGATTTCTGTGAAAGGCTGTTGAAATTAAAAACTCATCACTTCATTTCAAAGGAGCAATCATCTTTTTTCAAAAACCTGAAGGAAAATTTATTGCCTGGGGAGTTCTTGATTTGCTTCGATTTCGCTGAGAATTACGCCTTCATAATTCAGAATGCAGCGCAATCATTCCACTGGAATAACGACCAAGCTACAATCTTCGCTGTCGTGATTTATTATAAAAAAGATGGAGAGCTCAAGCACGTAAGTATCGCAATCATATCTGATAACTTAGCTCATGACACGGTGGCTGTTCACGAGTATCAAAAGATAATAGTAGATTACTTGAAAACTCATTTCAGGCCAAAGAAAATCTACTATTTCACTGATGGTGCAGGGCAACATTTTAAAAATAAGAGTAGCTTTGTTAATCTCCAAGCCCATGAAGAAGATTTTGGTATCCAAGCTGAATGGCACTTCCATGGTACATATCATGGTAAGGGTGCATGTGATGGTATTGGAGCGAATATAAAGAGACAAGCAGCACGATCAAGCTTACAATGTTCTCCGAAACATCACATACTCATTCCCCATGCTTTGTTTCAGTGGGCAAAGAATAACTGTAAGGAAACCGAAATTTTTTTCAGCAGCAAAGAAAATCATGCCTTAGCCACCAAGTTACTGAAAGCCAGATTTGACAAAGCTGTCACGATACCAGGTACATTACAGTACCACGCTTTCATTCCCACTCAAGATGGAAAACTTCAATTTAAGAAGTTTTCTTCCTCTGAGAAATACGACATCCTCTCGAATGGCAAAAAACAGAAACCGAAAAAGAGGCCTGCAAAGAAAACAACTGTTGAAACTATCACCAAAAAATCGAACAGGAAGACACATGATATTACCATATAATATTACTTAACTTTAAAAAGTGGCTCCTAAGCGTTGCACAAAGATTCTCGGCTTGAGCGCACTAGGGGAAATAGCGCGCTACTCACCCTATCACGGCATCTTGTTTACGTATCGTTCTATTACTCAAAGGCGAATTAATTTGCCACTCTGAAAATTGGATGTCTAATAGGAAAAAATCTCAGCTTTCTTTTAAAACTATTTTGAAAAAAAAGGTGTCGAAATTTAAAAAAAAGTCAAATTTATTTTTGATTTTTAAAAATTCGGGTCAAATTTTGACTTTTTTCGAAAATAATTATCAGCACTAGAAAGTTTGTGAAAAAATCTATCGAGAATATCCAAGGTGAAATTTTATTTCAGGCAACAGGACAAAAGTTACAAACGTTTGAAAGTAAGGCTTTGCTTGAAAACCCCATAAATTGTACCCCCTCCACTTTGATAAATAATCATCAAAATCAATTAATTTTTGGTGTCAGGAGTAGTATCTAATAGGACTACAATTAGGCCAATTTTTACCCCGATTGGACAACTTTCATTTTTGGGGTGGGTACACTTCAGAAATTATGCCCCACTTGTGGAAGCCCAAGTTCATAACAAATAGGCTAAAATTTGTCAAGGCACGTTGCGGCGACTCACATTTTCCAAGTGTCGCAGTTACGATAACTCTCATTACGGCATCTCTTATTTGGGTAAAATATTAAGTCCACGCCAAACTGCACTCAGAGAAAAAGTTGTCTTGAAACAAAAGTATCGTCCTTTTGCCTTTTTTGTTTTGAACGAGATGAATATATATTCTTTTCACGAACAAAATTATTCAGCTGCAAGCTTAGATGAAGTTAATAGCATTGAGAAAATTTATGCTGCAAAAGGATTCAATGTGAGCCAGATGAAAATCCTCTCAACTTTAAATCCGAGAGGAAATTGCATTCACGTCAAGATACATCCTTATATCACAAGAAGACATTTCTCTGAGTGTAGAAAAAATTCGGCAAGTCACATTGCGGCGAGTCACATTTGACAATATGTCACATCTGAGCAAAATCATATTTCACAAATGCAGTGCAGTGCACGCGGGAGTCAGTTTCAAAACTCTAGTTTTACAAGAGATAGAAAAAACTGTTATTCACACGCATTAAAATTTAAACGCAGAAATAAAAAATCTTTCTGAGGTAATGTCAGGCTTTATTGAATTGTGAAAGGAGCGCTTGGAAAAAAGCAACCATCTGCGAGAAATCCCTCTCAAAATGGTCGAAAATCAGTTATTAGAAATGTATATCAAATACAAAATGATGTGTTTTGCTGTCGTTTTTCTATGGCAGGGATTTCATCTTTCAAATGATCGAGCACATGCTTAAACCCAGTATTTCTGAATGTTCACTCTTGAATGTCCGTAAGTAAATTACGAGCTGGTTTATAATATCGTTTCTTTTATTCGATCTGTGTATTTTCTTTTCACTACTACGACATCGGTTTCGTATTTATTGGTAAGAGTTGCTGAAATATGTCTGGGTCTGGCGTTCTGATCTCTCATTCGCGACTACTCTATGTTACACTGATGCGTGTAGTGAGCCCGGGGGTATCTCCGGCCTTAATATTGGAGTCGTTATGTTCATCGGGGTTCAGTACATAGAGCACCTGTAGGGCCTTGATACAGATTGTGTCAGAACTGTTTCTCTTGAATAAGACTCCTAACATTATCGCTATCCTTGACCTCGTCCATGATAGCTGCTGGTTTCTCTACCATCATCTTGGAGTAGCGAATGGATCGCACGTTTGTGCCGTATTTGAGTAGAGATGTAACCAATGATACCTCACGCCCCAACAGTAGCGTGAGTGTGGATTCACCGAGCGATAAAGGAGGTTTATTTTTTCTTAAGTCAATTGTTTACCAGGTTTATTCTTCTTGTATGCTCAGAGAATCTTAATCTTCTTACACCGCCTCATCTAGGGAACGGTTCATAGCTGATTTGCTACTAGATTTTTCCAATTCATCTTGATCCATGAGCAAGGATATTTCCTGTAATTCTTTAATTTCGCAATCTATTGTAGGTTCCGGATCGAGTTCGGCAACAGAATTCTCATCTTCGGATTCAGTTTGAAAGGTGGGGTTGTTCTTCTTCTCGACTAGGTCTATGTCATCGTGTTCCCACTCTAAAAAATGTTCTTTTAGAAATTGGCTGAATCTTTAAAAGGAATTCTGTATTTCTTTTGGTAGGGCTTTGGCGACGCGTGTTTCAACTTCCTCCTCTGTTCCAGTGTCGCTGGTGCTGGCGGAAAAGCTTGCATACAGCTGAAAATTTAATGGGTCGAGGGAAGTTGCTTACTCGGTGGGGCTGCTGACTCCAGTAGGATCACTACCTTTTAAGTTCGCAGGCAACTGGGGCACGTGAAGGGACTGCTCTCGCGTTTTATACTTATTGATAGTTGGGGGGACACCCAGACTGCGCTGTACGCTGAATCGCGGTCTCTGCGCCAGTGTGTCGGAGTTAATGTTTTCCGAAGTTGTATATTCTGTTTCTGTTTTATCTAACTTATATTCGTCGCCCGGTGAAACAGGCTATGTAGGGGGTAGGGAAGTTACGACGTACTGTGGCCCAAGTCGGCTGGCTACCTGACTTTTGCTAGGGCTGGGTCCTACCGTTATCAAGGGAACTGGTAGTTGGTTATTTGCACCTTTATGTCTTCCAGGCCTATTGACTTTTGGTTGCGATGGGGTTAAAGGTATTGATGCCTTTTGTTGCGTACCATGTGTCACTGGAACAGTGTTCACCAAGGGAAGTCCTTGGCCTAGTGATAGGAAATTCGGCGAAACATTTCTCGACGGTCCCGGTTTTTCAGGTTGGACGGTGCTTGGGGTAGAAGAAATTCTGTATCACCTTGGAAGAAGACTGTGTTCAATCCCTTCTCTTGCGACTTGTTTCACGGCTCTTTCACGAATGTGCAGAGGAAATGATTTTATTGCTAGTGATCTAGCATGGGATGAAGCCACTGGAAGACTATATTCGTCATTCGTGCTTTCATCGTTACTGGAATAGCTGGATCGGGATTCGGTTGTTGAATTTGCAGGAATAACGGGAAACGAACGACTTATTTTTCAGGGTTACCTCCCAAATCATGATTTCAGTCTGCAAGCCTCTACAACCATTTTCCCATTGGTGCTGCGTGGAGGTAGCGGTGTGGATCTTCCGCATGGGCTTGTGGTCATATGACAAAATGAACTTGCGATCATAGAGGTAACGGCGACAGTTCTCCAGGGCGTAAATTACAGCCGAACACTCATTTTTAAATTTGAGTGTGGTTAAGTTCGTTACCATGAAAAATTCTGGAAAAGTAGGAAATCGAAATTGTGGTCTTTTTAATGGCTTAATTGATTTAATACAGTAACACTTTGCACCCGGGAAAACCTTCGAATATTCCTTCGATGAGATCTACCATCTATTAATGAAACGGAATGAATCAGTGAATGAAAGGAAAAAAAAGTGGTCTTTCCTTTCCTGTGTTAGGATTGTTCCGACTGCAGCATGGGAGGTGTTAGTTTTGAGTCTTAAGACTTTTTCGAAATTAGGGTATATTAGAATAGGGTTTGAGCATAATTTTCAGTTCTGAGTAGCCGGAAACTTTTCTCCTGCTCGGGTCCCCACTGGAAGGGCTGATCTTTCTTAAGAAAACGATGGTTAAGAAGTTATCAGTAAATCTACGGTAGCACCCTGCAATTATGGGTGGCCGAAAAAACCTTGTTTTTGAAATTCATAGCAGCCCACGCGGTTTTGGGTGCCCCTTGCCACAAGAATTCACCACAAGAAAAGAAATCTGAAAAATTCTAATTTTTAGGGGTACCCCTGAGCTTTGATACATCTCGAATTTTTATTTTTGGTAGAATTCAAAGAAAATAGCAACGTTATCTCCTGATACTGGTAAAATTTTAATGTGTTATAAATATGAATACAACGGCGATACCACGCTGAAAACACCAGTTCCCGTTAGATCACTGAAGTTAAGCAGTGTTGGGCGCGGTTAGTACTTGGATGGCTGACCGTCCGGGGAATACTGCGTGTTGTTGACCCGTCGTGGGTGTGGTGGACCCACACTGGTAGTATTTATCCACCTAGAAACACTACCCGAATCGGGTAGTGAGGCAATGAACTTTCGAGTTCGAAATGCTAATCAATTTTTGTTATAAATATGAACACATGTTTGGAACTAAAACCTCAACATCGTTCATATTTGAACTTATGTTTACGAAAAAAATGGAATATTTGAAAATCACCCGTTAAAACCGGTGCTGACGGGCACGGGCATCGCGCACTCTTCCCAAACCGGACTTCCAAGGCACTATAGGCAGGTCCGAAGTGGCATTCTGTGATGAAATAAAGAAAGTCAGCGTCATAAATCACAAATGTATCAATTAATCACAAAAATGTGAATATATCACCTTTAGGCTTTCGCAAAATCTTCCTTGGTATCAAATTTAGGCATCTGTTTTCTTGACTTAATCTTGGCCAGAATGGATTCATGCCGGGCTTGCTCCCCACACACTGTCTCGGCTGCTTCGGTGACCGTCTTCGCGTAGCGCTCAACCGCCTGGGAGTGGCAGGGGATGTCCTTCAGAGCCAGGGAGAGCGAGACGGACGCAGCGTCGTTCAGTTGAACATCAGTCAGGTGGCGTGTCAAGGGCGGTTCAGTTACCAGGACCGTCTTATTGCTCCTCCATGTAACTAATTCCGTATAGTACTGGGCGCCAAATTGCACAGGGGGCACAATGAAGCGGCGTATTGCTGTTGGCTGCCCTTGGCGTGCTCTCTTGATCAACTCAACTGCCCTCTCACGCACGGTTATCCTGAAAAATAAAGAATTATATGAACGACCGGTTTCAAGTAATATCAGCAATAAAGAAGCTGTTAACTACGTACCTTTCATCAAGCAGCATCCCTTGAAGAATATTTTCTGGGTGCCCGAAATATCCATTCTCTTGTATGACTGGATCGACAATCTTCTGCAGCTTCTTTGAAAGATAACGGCTTCTGTAGATCAGTTCGTATAAGTGACTTGAACCATCAATGCACTTTGGTTTGATTTTAACTGCAAACCAGGTTGGCACATATACTCTTATAATGTAGTTTGCAAGAGTCTTCAGTGAGCCCGATGGTGACTTCGTACTCACATAGAGGCGCAACACTCTTGCAACTGTAGTTAACCAGCGGGAATGAGCGACTTTCCCCGGCTTCATTTGAGCAAGTTCGTCTGGACACTCACCAGCAGCGATAGCTATGCTGATACGGAGGAGGTATTTTTGGTCTGTACTCAATTCTTCTAAGTCCACGTTGGGTGCAGAGAAGGGGATTCTTAAGAACTTGACAACAGGCAAGGTCTTACAGACGTTTAGCCGCTGTCCTATAGGGCAAGAAACCGCGTTAGGACCGCTGGTAGTCCCATCCAGAGCAAGGAAAAGATGTCGGAAGGGCAGCTCATTCAGGTGCAGCATGCAGATTAGCCACTGCAGGTTGCGGTCCAGTGTTTCCTCCAACTTCCGGATGATGCCGCCCATGTGCCCTGTGTTGACAGCAGTGCCATCCACTCCTACTGCCGCGAGCTCGTCCAGGCTGATCTCTTTCTCTTTGCAGTGGTTTATGATGGCATCGTGGATGGCTGCGGCAGAACCCCCCGATGGAGTCACGTGACCTAAATACTTATTCCCAGGCTCCTGAACTAAGACGATGTGCTCCTCAACGACAGTCCGCAAATGTCTTTTTCTGCCTATTTCCTCTACTTTAAGCGTCTTGTCCTTCGGTCCATCGAAGAACAGAGCCTTCACTGGTTCTGACTGAATACTATCAGCATGCTCCTCGCTCAAAAATTTCCGAGATTGAGAAACCTGTCTGCCAATTTTACTCCTGTTGACCACCATCTCAGTATTTTCTGCAGTCACAATTTTAGCATCCTTAAACCCTGCACTCACTATCATCGCAGCAGTCTTGGGGGAAATTCCTGTCCTGACGCAGATCAGAGAAACGGCAGGTAACGGCAGTCTCATCTGGGCATTATCATGCTTTACTTCAACCTTTGTTGCAGGCACGCTGAAGTCCGAGTCCGTGTCAGTGCTGGTGTCACCTGTACCAGCCCTGCCTTCACTCTCATTGCTACTTAGTGCTACCAGTGTAGAAACAGTAGCAGAGCTACCTGCCGCAGCTTCTTGAGCTTTAAGCAACCCCTTCATTTTCTTCTCCTGTCTATGTTGCCTCTTCACTAACGTCTCAGTTATATCTTTGTCTACATCTCCAATATACATTATTCTCTCATTTCTTTGGTCTCACAGAAAGTCTGTCTCAATTTCTGGCACCTTGATCGCAGCATTACACGTGCATTTGAAACGGTCTTTACACTTACATTACACATCAAAAAGTGTGGCATCATTCTCCCTGCGAAAAATATCCCTGCACGTGAGAGCAGAGTGTTTCTCCGTGCCTTTTTTGGTCAAAGCTTTCTTCACACGGTCGTATTCCATTGAAACTTTCTTCAAGCGCCGCTTAGAATGCTTCATTGCTTCAACGGGTATCAATGCCTTATGCCATATGTCTTGAACATCCCTACACACGATATCAGCCACTTTGGTGAATGAAGCATCAGCCCCTCTCATCTCCGAATTAAGCTGATGTTGGACATGCTGGTAGTGACGAATCACATCACTTACACTCGGCAGTTGGTTGCCTTTTAGCGGACATGGAGTCCGAAACACTTTACACTTGTATACCTCTCTTGCCGGCTTATTATGTAACTTCGAACGCGCCATCGCACACAACACACGCACTCACTACTATTGCACAACGCAGATGCTTGCATATAACAATCGGCAGCGCAGCGACGGAGCGTAGCGTACTGACGCTCGGCTAGCGGTTTGGCCATGATCCATTTCACACCATTTCCACCATGGCGGTGGAGCTGGTATGCGCGAGTTGGACGAAAATGGAACGTTTTTCGGCTAGACCATGAGTGGGTTGGATTATGAGTCTGGCAGTCTGTGTGCTCTAGCCGTCCCTAAAGCGCCCCCAATAGGCCACTGTACAAACTACATCCAAAAGTCAACTGGCGCAAGCACCGTCTTACTATATATAAAGGACACCACTGCTAGATGTCGCTGATAACGCGTGCAAGCTGATTCAGAGCGCACAATCCAATTTACTTTGAAATTTCAGAAAAGAAAGAGGCTAGGGGTACCCCTAAAAATCAAAATTTTTCAGATTTATTTTTTTGTGGTGAATTCTTGTGGCGAGGGGCACCCAAAACCGCGTGGGCCGCTATGAATTTCGAAAAAAAGGTTTTTTCGGCCACCCCTACCCTGCAAGTCCTAAATATACCCGGACTGCTCTTACCTTGCAGGATGGGGCTTGATTACTTGGCTACCTATTATATGACCTGAATAACCGAGCTGTGATCTGAAAAATTCGCATTTCTCTGGTAGTAACGGAAGATTTCCATATCATAATCGTGAAAACAGTCGTCGTACATTTTTTTCGCGCTTTCCTAAACTGTTTGGAAATATTTCGTTGTCTGAATATAGAAAGAGCTGTGTATCTTGCATTCCTGTTAGGACTTGGTACATTATTTTTCGGAAAATGGCAGGAGCCAACGGTTTTTTCATTTAGTACCTGGAAGTCAGTACACAATCGCCATTTGAGTACAGAGGCCAATAGTTCTGACACTTTGCATGGTCGCTATTAGAATAATAGTGGGATTGTTAATTACTACAAGGTTGAGAGCCGTTCTGATACTGTTGGTTACCAGGGTTTTGTGGATGCCTCGGGTAGTGCTGCAAATATTGTGGTCGTGAATAGCTAGACTCTTGTACATTTTTTGGCCCTGATCTTCTTAAAATACCCGTGAGTTGTGTGTCGTAAACTCTATCATCACAGGAGAGAGCTTGGGGATCAATCATAGTCACTGTATGGCCGGCTTGGTCGGAATATGATATCGGCTAGGACTATAGTTGTAAGGGCGACGTCAACCTGAAAGGTTGATTGTTGGACCGCGGATCGTTATAATATTCGTGCATTGCTTTCCGCGACTGACGCTAAATTCGGAATGAACTATGAGGTCCTTCTGACGTATTTCTTTGTTGCTTGCGAATTACAAAGCCTCTTCTAATATCGCAGGGTCTGTGGCATCTACTGATAATTTTGGGCAAGGTAGCTGTAGCCATTACATGATTATGGGCCGCTTCTAACGCTTGTTTTGCATCAACTATATAAGAATTTAATTGGTCATCAGATTCATTCACCGATTCGTTCCTTTTCATTATTAGATGGTAGATCTCGCCGAAGGAATATTCATTCGAAGGTTCTCCCGGGTGCAGAGTATTTCTGTACTATATCAATTAAGCCATTAACGATATCTCCGATAAAATTGCGCACAGGAATTTTCCTGTCGTCATACGCGGGAACGTGGCCGGTCAAATATAAACGTGACTTTTTCCCTGTGGACTTGATAAGATGATGTGCAGTAGTGGGACTTCATGAAGATGGTGAGGGAAGGGTGTTAAAAGTGGGACCCTAGCCCGAAAGCTGTGTCAAGTCAGAACGGAAGTTTCCAAGCAGATGGCTGAGAACAATGTTCAACCGTCCGTTGCGCAATGGATCATGATAAAATTGCTGAGGAAGGAGAGAAACAGTCCAGCTGAAATTCCCATAAGATTATATAAACACAGTTTGGGGAGTTCACCCTTTCAAAGATCCGCGTGTGTTTTTTGCATTAAACTTTTCAGAGGGAAGAAAGAGGTTTGAAAACGAGAGGCACGACCGCCGTCCAAAGAGGAGTGTGACCCAAAACAACATTTCAGCAGTTCGCGACCTTTTGGAGCATGAACAGCGCCTCATTATCGCTCAAGTTGCTGCTGAACTTGAAAATAGTCATAGCAGTGTTCAGAACATTATCATCTGACCGATATTAGGGCTGTTTACATAACAATATATCTGCCCGCTGCACGGGAACATTCTCATCTCGCAAATTTGTGCAGAGAACTTTTAAAATTGAACGTCAAAGCATCGACAACTGTAAGTAGGTGATTGTGAATTCTTTTTTGTTAAAGCTCCATCAGCTTTAAGGAACACATTCTTATCACGTAGCTCGTGCAAAGTGATATACAAAATTCAATTATCATGATTAGTTTAATATCTTTTGCATATTTTGCATTAAATTTTATTCCCAGCTATCCTAAAAATTCATTCTCTTATTTTATAATTAAAAAAAAAATATGTGCATCCTATACAAATAATTTTGTTATCAAACATTTTATTGCCACTTGTGATGTTCTTGCAAAAATTTGATTTGTTTATTTTCAATGTTATTTTTCACGATTCGAATCAAAAATGCGCATCCTAGAGTACGGCTGTTCCAGGAAAATTTGTAGATGTAATTTAGGCGAAAAATGTTGTTAAGTAAAATGTAATAGTAACTTGTGCCATTTTTCCAAAAATTCAATTGCTTTATTTTTAATATATTTTTATAACAAAAGTTTATGACAAATTTGAAGATCTTTTTTGGTTCAACAACTTTTGTCCTCCCTTTTGTCTTTTGTGTCGTTCTTCCCAAAATTTAATTTTTTTTATTTTTAATTTTATTTTTTACGATTGAAGAAAAATTACTTGTATATCTAAAAATGATTAATTACAAATTCGTAGATCCTTTCAGGTTGAATAACTTTTGTATATTAATTTGTTTTCGTACCTTGTGTCGTTTTTCAAAAAAGAAATTTGTTTTCAATATTATTTTTTACGATTGAAACAAAAACTACCTGTCCTATCCAAAAATGATTGATTATATATTTCTAGCTCTTCCTTGGATGAACAACTTTTGTCTATTTATTTTTTTCTTAGTTTGTGTCGTTTATCCATAAATCAATTTGTTTACATTCTAATCATTCATGATTGAGAAAGTATTAAAATTGTCAGAAAATTCAAACCTCAGTTTTTAACGGATCTCCACGTTTAGAGACCCCCTGATGCAGAAATTAAAGTTTTGGCGATGGCTTATATAATACCTGTCTATCTGTCCGTAAACTAGATAACTTTCGAAAAAATGAACGAATAATATTAAGCTTTTGCACACTTTTCTTAGGCACTAAAAGAAAGAATAAAATGCTACCTAAAAATCGAATATTTCGTTTTTAGGTCAAACGACGACAGGAACGTAAAAAAAGTTTCGAACCAGAATTGAAGCTTTTCAAAATGTCTCCAATTTTTGCTTCAACCATTTTTCTATAGAACTCTTTTCACATTCTCAACCAGAGCCCTGAACCCAAAAAACAGGTTTTTACGAATCTATCTGTCTGTCGGTTAGTCTGTAGATTTTTAGTTTGTTAGCACGATAACTTTCAAAAGAATTAACCTATGGTATTGGGATTTAATGCACTATTCAAGTGTCCTAAAACGAAGGTCAAGTTCGTTAGTCAGCCATTTTGTATGAAAATTCAAAAAGTGGAATCATCTTGAAAATTTGTTAGCCCATTTTCTTCAAAATTGGAAAATTATTTGCGCGGCTGTCCATAGTGCTCGAATATTCAAACAAATTATTTTCATGACATTTTTCGATAAAATGAAAATTTTCAGAGTTACAGCATTATCAAAATCCAAAAGAAGAAACGAAAATTAACATTTTGAGCCAAACAACGCACGATACAAAAAAAGTCACCGCAAGAAAAATGTTTCTTTTCGCACTCCCTACAAGATTATCATAACGACTTTTTACATTCTCTTGAACAATCGAAAATTCACATTTTTATTGCACAAAAAATAATGAAAAATCCAACATTTCAATTTCCCGGTCAAACAATGCAAGATACGACAAAATATGATTCCAGAACATTTTTGCACTTGAAAAAATCTACAAATTTGTTCCTGGTCACTTTTTTATAGGACATGTGTATTTTTTGTTTTATTCGTAAAAAAAACATTAACAGTGAAAAAATCTGCCCGATAAGTGTGCAATGTGCACATTCTCGTCAAAACTTTGCTTACTTAATTTCTTTTTCATCTTGTGTGTGGGTTTTAACAATATTTTATTGTTTTTAAGTTCTCAATACTATTTCTAACGATTAAAACAATAAAATAACTATCATTAATGCTCACGGTACTTGAACATTTGTATTTTTACATTCTCATCCAGAGAAGGTATCAGATTTGTGCAAAATTTGACCCCCTACCGGTTTTCGTCAAATGTCCACGTTTTAAGACCCCCTGATGAACCCAAAAAACAAGTTTTCGCGAATGTGTCTGTCTGTATGTTAGTCTGTAGATTTTTGGTTTCTTAGCATGACAACTTTCAAAAGAATTAACCTATGGGATTGGGCTTTGGCATACTCTCCAAGTGTTCTAAAATGAAGATCAAGTTCGTCAGTCAGTCATGTTGGATACAAATTCAAACAGTGAGAGCATTTTCAAAATTCTCAAGCCGATTTCTTGTCAAAATTTGAAAATTATTTGCGCGGCTGTCCATAGTACTCAAAAATTCAAACAAATTATTCCCATGACATTTTTCGAAAAAATGAAAGTTTTCCGAGTCGCAAGTCCTATCTTCTTATGGATGAAAACAATTTTTCTGCAGAAAGTTGGTGGGAATGATTTTATGATTTGTTTAACCCGAAAGTTTCATTCTAAGTCAAAAATTTAATTTTTCATAACAATTCTTATAAACGATTGTGTTATATTCGTATATTCTTAGAGGAAAAAAATGTTTTTAAACATTCTGCGAATTACTGTATGATGTTAGCTGCCTATTTTATGAAATAGTTTTAGTCTAATTCAACAATTTTAATTTTTTATTAACAAGATGCAAACTATGTCAATAATTCTCATTGTTATCATTAAATAAAACACATTGACAGTTGCTTATATAATTTCTTGAGAACAATTGAAATTATACAGCTTAGAATAAACCTTTTCGGTCGAATGACATCATAAAGCCATTCACAGCAATTTGTTGTGAAAAAATGATTTTTATAATTTGTTGATAAAGGTCTGTGTCTAAAGGTTTACCGAAATTCAATGAGCGATTAAAAAGATTTTCGGTGTACCCAGGAGAAACTAGAAAGGACGCCAAATAGGTTCACCGAAATACGCTGAAGATTTTCTGACAAAACTATTGAACTTCTAACAAAAGATTATCAACCAAACATTAAACAGTTCAATTATCAGTCAAAAGAAATCAATTTTCAACAACGAAACAACGAATTTTCAACTCAATACTTGAATTTTCAACCAAGCATCAACGCAAACGTCAAACAAAACAGTTTGACGTCCAACTAAGTGTAGTGTAATTTCCAACCCAAAAAGATAAATTCTGAACGAAAAATGTAACAGCTCATATTTCGAGCCAACAAGATTTTGATTTTAAATAAAAAACAGTTGAATCCCCTACCAAAAAAGATTTTTTTCAAAAAAGAAAGACCTTTCTCACCAAATTAATACAAAATCTCTTCCTCATAGCTATAGCTTGCAGGTTATGTACACTAGGGTGGTCCAAACAATTTTTTTTGGAATTTTGACGGGGACACCCCCCAAATTTGTTCAAATTCACCCAAAAATAAATCCATTTTTATTGTTTTAAAAAAAATTGTATTTCGGGGTGGCGCAAGCCCCGTGAAGTTTAACATGTATTTCCCATAATAAAAAAAGACGTTTTTGTAAATCTTATTCAGAATCCTCAATATAATCTCAATCGAGTTGAAACTCAACATTTCTCTTCACAATTAGCCATAGAATACGAATAAAATATCACTTTTGAAAACCAACACCATAAGTCTATTTTATAGGGTCCCAAAAAAACTCCATAAGTGAAAAAATGGGTTTTGCGAGTTTTCGGCGCTAATTATGATTTTTTTGCAGTTCTTTTAATGCGAATTGTTTCTAATACATGAAATATTACTTTATACTGAAAATTAGATATTTTCAGGAATTGTTTAAATAATTTATGATTTTTTTTAGCAATTTTCTCACAGAATGGAGTTAGAAAGACGCGGTTTTTTCACAAATTTTCCATTTGGCGTCCAATTTTCAATAAGAAGGAAGTGATAGTTCATCAATGTTAACAATGGTGATTGTTTGAACAATTCATCATAATTATTAATAACATTATATTTGAATAATGCTAGAAAGATGCCGCTTTTTTTTATATTTCTGGCTTTTTGTCCAATTTTCATCTGTAGTGAAGTAATAATAAATTCAAGTTAACAAAATAATTTTTTAAACCGTTTATTATAATTAATAATAATATTATATTTCAATAATGCTGAAAAGATGCGGTTTTTTTTTAAATTTCTGGTTTTTTGTCCACTTTTCATTTGGAGTGAAGTAATAATGAATTCACGTTAACAAAATAATTGTTTGAAAAATTTATCATACTTACTAATAATATTATAATTGAATAATGCTAATTGAAAATTAAACAACAAATGGAATATTTGTGAAAAAACCAAGTCTTTCTAACTCCATTCTATGATAAAATTGCTAAAAACAATAATAAATTGTTTAAACAATTCATTAAATTATCTCATTTTCAGCATAAAGTTATATTTTATATATTAGAAACAATTCGCATTTAAAAAACCGCAAAAAAATCATAATTAGCGCCAAAAACTCGCAAAACCCATTTTTTCAATTATGGGGTTTCATTGGGACCCTATAAAACAGACTTCTGGTGGCGATATTTAAAAAATGATATCTTATTCTTATTCTATGGCTAATTCTGAAGAGAAATGTTGAGTTTCAACGCGATTGAGATAATATTGAGGATTCTGAAGGGTTCTGCCTTTTTTTTTTTTGCTTTTCAGGATAACGACTACATATCGGCAAGTGCAAGGGTTAATGGAAAACTAAGTGACTGGTTCGATATTATGCAAGACGTTGAACAAGGATGCGTTATGTCCTCATGGCTATTAATCATATTTATGGACAAGTATCTAAGAATGACCTTTTCGACGAAGAAGGTGTAGATATCGTGACAGTGACGTTAAGTGGGTAAGCTTCCGCAGATGGCAATGTTGTTATCGCAGAATCAATCGAAGACTTGCAAAGAATGTTGAGCAAGCTGAGTACAAGCTTTAAGAACATGGGCCTCAAAATTAACGTAAATAAAACAAAAATCATGGTGTTTGAGGGAGAAAGTGAGAAACCAATGTGCAACATTGTCCTAAGTGATGAGAAATTAGAGCAAGTTGATAAGTGCATGTATCTAGGTGACAAAGTGAGAAACGAAATAATCCTCAAAGAATGTGATGTAAAAAAGGGAATAGTTGGCACATGGGAAAGAAGTCAGTTAAGATTGTTGGGACATGTTGAAAGAATGAAAGATGAACGTCTAACGAAACAAGTATATAAAGGTTAAGTAGATGGCAGTGAGCCCAGAGGTAGATCGCGGAAAGAATGGTTAGAATGTGTGAATGAGACCTTAATCCGAAAAGACATAAGAAGCCATAGAAACAGGAGAGCTTGCATGAAAAAAATGCATGGACATGAAGGAAGCCTTAGAAGTATGCCTTGTAAAGCTCTTCACTTGGTGTGATCGCTAGAGAGATTGATCAGCAACCTGGGTCAGAGCAGTGTTGCGGAACGAACGTGTGATTTAAATAAATAACAAGAAAATTCTAGATCAATCTAAAAAATCTATACCACCTTCCCAACACTACTATCTTCCAACCGAGCGAGTCACGCATTCCCCGGAAGGAAAATGGCTTAATGGTATAATAATTTGAAAGCCTATGCTGCTGAAACGCGCGGGTATAATGGTATGAATGATCAAATCATCTTAATGGACAAAATTTAAACTTTATTTCGCAGTATCTGAATAAGCAAAAATTCCAAAAATTCGACTTTCGATTTTTGGTGATAAAACCCCCCCATTTTGTTCGTTTTCCGGAAAAAGAAATTCCGCAATTTTTTATTTCTTTTTTATTCAACGTTAACCCGTGCCCCTGGGCTTTTGAAATTAACATGGGGTTTTAAATGGGAAAAGCTCGATTTTCAAAAAAATGGAAAAAAGAAGTACTTGTTATACATTTTTGGTCAATTAAAGTATTGTCACCTCTTGAGGAGTGTTTAAAGAATAATTTCCACCCAATAGCTTTTGATTTTTACACACCTGAATCCCTTTAATTGTGCCCGGAAAATGTCCAAAAAAATGCAAAATAGCAGTTTTCTATCAAATTCATGCTGAAGACGGTATTTTTGAAAAAAATGTCAACATGAATTATTTTTAATCGATAAGTGACGAGTTTTAAAGTATATTTTAAATAATTTGAAATTGTTTAAACAATTAGTATTTGTTTAAACAATTTTTTTCCCCTGTAAATCGTGAAAAGTTATTATCTTTCGGAATAAATCGTACAAAGTTGATGAATGTCAAGAGTAGTACTTCTTATTTAACTTATTTGGTAACTATTTGAACAATTTTCATTTGTTTAGACAATTTTTTCTCTATAAAATCGTAAAAAGTTATTATTTTCTAAAAATAATGACACAATTAAAGGATGTTGAAAGCAATACATTTTTGAAGGATGTTTGGTAATTATTCAAACAATTTTGATTTGTTTAAACAATTTTTCTTCCTGTGAAGCGTGAAAAATTATTACTTTGTAGAATTAATGACACAATTAAAGGAATTTAAGAGTAATATTTTTTGTCT
>CAKNXH010000397.1:260658-277445 GCA_932178445.1 Andricus quercusramuli
TGAATTCACTTGAAGTCACTTGAATTCACTTGAAGTCACATGAATTCACTTCAAGTCACTTGAATTGACTTGAAGTCACTTGAATTCCGTTGAAGTCACTTGAAATCTCCAGAAATATCTGAAGTAATTTGAATTCACATGAAGTCACGTGAATTCACCTGAAGTCACTTGAAATCACCTAAATTCATTTGGGGTTACCCATATACCACGTGGACAGTGGGGGGGGGGGGGGTATAGCAAAAGTCGACGATTGTGCACAAGGGGAGCCGAAGGGGTTTATACAAAGTCTACGTGGACTAAGGTGGTCCAAAATTTTTTTTTTTTTCAATTTTCATGCATCACCTGCAAATTTGTTCAAATACCAAAAAAATAAATGCGTTTAAGAAAAGATGATATTCAGAGGTTCCGCAAGCCCCCTATAGCTTAACACGTATTTTCCATAAGAAAGCAAGACGTTTTTATATATTTTATTCAGAATCGTCAATATTATGTGTATTGAGTTGATCCTGAAAATTTTTCTACAGAATTAGCTATAGAACGAATAAGAAATTACTTTTTGAAATTTGCCCAGATAAGTCTGTTTTGTAGGGTCCCGAATAAACCCCGTAAGTGAAACATTGGGTATTGCGAGTTTCTGGCCCTGACTATTATATTTTTGAGGTTTTTTTTGGTAAACACTGTTTCTAATGAATAAAATATTACTTAATTGTGATAATTCGATGTTTAAATAAATTGTTCAAACAATTAATTATTGTTTATAGCCATTTTATCTTAGAATGGAGTTGAAAAGTCGCAGTTTTATCTAAATTTTTCAACTGGTTCTGAACTCTTGAGTTAGAGCGAGGCAATACTCAACTGAATTCAACAGAAATAATTGTTTAAACCATTTCATATTAAAAATACTATTCTCTTAGAATAATCCTAGAATATTGCAGTTTATTCTCAAATTTTCCAGTTTTGGTTCACTTTCAAATTATAGTAGGGTCAGAATTAAATCAAGTTAACAAACATAATTGTTCAAACAATTCATTATTATTTTCAATTATATTATTTTTCAATAATGGCATAAAGTTGCGGTTTTTTGTGGAATTTTCAACTCTTCTTCTACTTTTCACTTAGAGTATGGTAATAGTAACTGAAATTCAACAAAAATAATTTTTTTTTTAAATAATTATTGTTTTTAACTATTTTGCCCTATAATAATGCTAGATAGTTGTGATTTTTTCTGAAATTTTTTGACTTTTTGTCTACTTTTTACTTAGTGAGGTCATAATGTAAGTTACTAAACATAATTGTTAATACAATTTATTATGGTTTATAACTATTATCTCTTAGAGAAATGCTAGAAAAATATTCTCTTCATTGTTTATTTATTATTTGTTCATAACTGAAAAGCCGAAGCAAAGTTGAAAATTTAAGAAAAACCCGCAAGTTTCTAGCAATGAACTAAGAGAAGATAGTATTCAACAATAATATATTGTTTAAACAATTATGTTTGTCAACTTGCTTTATTTATCATCTCACTCTAATTATAAAATTCAAAAAAAACCGCGACTTTCTGACTGTATTCTGAGAGAAAATTGCTAAAAGCAATAATAATTTATTAGAACAATGCATGTAAACGTCTAATTATCAGTGAGAAGCAGTATTTTATGTATTAGAAACACTTTGTTCAAAAAAACCGCAAAAAAATGATAATTAGCGCCAGCAATTATAAAACAAACATATGGGGGTGATATTTGGAAACTAATTATTCATTCGTATTCTGTAGCTAATTGTGAAGAGCAATGTTGAGTTTCAACTCGATTCATCTAATATTGACGATTCTGACTTAGTAAATGTAGTAATCTAAATAGATTGGTTCAGAATCACCCACAAATCTGTATATCATTTTTTTGAAAACGCATTTAATTATTTTTTGGATTTGAACAAATTTGGGTCCCGCTTTCCTGAATCTTCGGATTTCTTTTTAGAAACACATAAAAAACTAAAAAAATATTCACCGAGGGGTTCACAACTCGACTGACGGATTGTACACTGACTTCAATTGATTTCAGTGACTTCATGTAAATTCAAGTGACTTCACGCCAGTGACTTCAGCGAAGGTGTACACCTGACTTCACGAGTTGTTAACCCCTCGATATTCACTAATTTTTGTTTGGACTTCTTGCTTTGTATCATGAAGCTCATGTTTTTATGAAAAACCATATTCTCATACAATTCACAGCTCCTGCTGGCTCCGTAGCTTTTGAATACCAATATTATCCATATTTTTATCAAATATAATATAAATCTACGTGGACAGAGGAGCCAGAGGGGAAGAAGGTTAGTCAAAAGTCCACGCTTGTCCACGAGGGGTGGGGCGGGGGTGAAGATGTAGTAAAAAATTATCCACGTGGTATATGGATAGCCCCCTTGAAGTCATTCGAATTCTCCTGAAGTAACTTGAAATCTCCCGGCATATCTGAAGCCATTTGCATTCACATGAAGTAACGTGAATTCACGTGAAGTCACTTGAAATCACCTGAATTCACTTGAAGTCACTCGAATTCTTCTGAAGTCACTTGAAATTTCCTGAAATATCTGAAGTCATTTGAATTCACATGAATTCACGTGAATTCACATGAAGTCACTTGAATTCACATGAAGTCACTTGAAATCACTTGAATTCACTTGAATTCACTTGAAGTCACTTGAATTCTCCTGAAGTCACTTGAAATCTCCTGAAATATCTGAAGTCATTTGAATTCACATGAAGTCACTTGAAATCACTTGAAGTCACTTGAATTCTCCTGAATTCACTTGAAATCTCCTGAAATATCTGAAGTCATTTGAATTCACATGAATTCACGTGAAGTCACATGAATTCACGTGAAGCCACGTGAAGTCATTTGAAGTCATGTGAATTCCCATGAAGTCACTTGAATTCTCCTGAAGTCACTTGAAATCTCCTGAAGTCAGTGAAATCTTCTAAAGTCACTGAAATATTCTGAAGTATCTTGAAGTCAGAAGTAGGTGTACACCCAGTCGGTCGAGTTGTCAACCCCTCGAGTTTTGCCGTACTTATATCCAATCATAACCTTACGATTTTCAAACCTGTAATATCATGAAGCTTATGTTTCTATGGAAAACCATATTCTCATACAATTCACAGCTCCTGTTGGCTCCGTAGCTTTTGAATACCAATAAGATCCATATTTTCATCAAATATGATATAAATCCACGTGGACAGAGGAGCCAGAGGGGAAGAAGGTTCGTCAAAAGTCCACGCTTGTCCACGAGGGGTGGGGCGGTGGTGAAGATGTAGTAAAAAATTATCCACGTGGTATATGGATGGCCCCCTTGAAGTCATTTGAATTCTCCTGAAGTAACTTGAAATCTCCCGGAATATCTGAAGCCATTTGCATTCACATGAAGTCACGTGAATTCACGTGAAGTCACTTGAATTCTTCTGAAGTCACTTGAAATCTCCTGAAATATCTGAAGTCATTTGAATTCACATGAATTCACGTGAAGTCACTTGAAATCACTTGAATTCACTTGAATTCTCCTGAAGTCGCTTGAAATCTCCCGGAATATCTGAAGCCATTTGCATTCACATGAAGTAACGTGAATTCACCTGAGTTCACTTGAAGTCATTTGAATTCACATGAAGTCACTTGAAATCTCCTGAAATATCTGAAGTCATTTGAATTCACATGAAGTCACGTGAAGTCACATGAAGTCACGTGAAGTCATGTGAAGTCATGTGAATTCCCATGAAGTCACTTGAAATTTCCTGAAGACAGTGAAATCTTCTGAAGTCACTGAAATATCCTGAAGTATCTTGAAGTCAGAAGCAGGTGTACACCCAGTCGTTCGAGTTGTCAACCCCTCGCTTCACACTATATGTATAAACTATACATAATTTTTTCGCCTGGGTATACATATGTCACACTTTATCGTCGATTAATGACACAAGAATAAGTCATTCAATAGTGCAAGTTAAGTTTTAATAAGCAATTTTTATTTATTTAACACGAGGCGGGAAGGCACCCCTGTGACTGGTCACAGAAATAATATTGGCCAAACACCAACCCGTTTTCAACGCGAACTTTGACGTGAAATCAACTAGAAAGAAAGCCGATATCGTGACAGTGCACTGCTGAAAAAGTTACTTTGATAAAATCGAGTTTTTGAATTTTTTTCGGAAACAGCGAAAATGACGAAAAAATGACCACAGAAAATTCTACACATCTAGAAAATTTTAGAAATATTGAAAAATGTAAAAAATATTAAGTTGCCCTGAAAATCTTCTTTTAATGTTTTCAAAATTCGATAAAAAAATAAAAAAACATTTCCTGGAAAGCTCCACCCTTTTTATCTTTTATTATATTATTTTCTCACAGTTTCTGTTATATATAAGAATTCATTTTTATATATGCCATATAAAAAAGGAATCCTATCAGTTTTATGAGGCTTTAAACATTTTTGAGATCGGGAAATTTTTTAAAAATATATTTTATGACATCTTCTAAACGCGTCCACTTTATCTCAACATTTCTGTCTACCTTACATTGTCTCCGTGAAAAATGCAAAAATACGATTTTTTCAAAATAAGTTGTTTCAATGTGAAGCAGTTATTAACCATAAACGAAACTCACAAGATATATAGTATATGTATTACTAAGAATTTGTGAACAAATTTAATTAAAGAAAGTGAGGTTTTGGAGAAAATTCACTGCATTTTGAAAAAAAATTTGCAAACTTGAGATACGTGTTCCTTTGTTTCCACCATAGACTAATATATCCAAGTACCAGATCATTCTGCCACGCTAATCGAGACCTCTCTGCCTGGTTTAATGTGAAATTGGTTCATCACAACATATGGCTTTCTTAGTAAAATGCACACCCTTGAAAATGACCTCATCTTTTTGCAATATGGTTTAATCGAAAAATTGTATTGCTATAATTTCTACATTTATTTAGGCCTTTTTAAAAATTCCTTATCCAGGAAAAAAATATTTTTATATATTTTTTGAAAACTTTGAAGATTATATAATTTTTCAAATTTTAGAAGATTTGAAAATGTCAGACAGATAATTTGTTACTCTTCTTCCCACCTGACCGGATCATCAGAAGAAAATTTTGAAACACTCGAAAAGATTTTATTTTGAGTATTAAAAATGTTCTAAATTTTTTAATTGTGGTTAGGTTAATCTAATAATTAAACTTGACCTTCATTTGGGACCCTTAAAAATGTCTCAAAGGCTGATTCGATATATTAAATCCTTCAACTTATAGCGTGGCTACAACATTCAGGTATCCAAAGAGACGTACATGCCGGCAGATATACAGATTGACACACACCTACAAAATTTTGTGATTTTCGAAATCTGTAAGTGTCAAAACGTAACGTTCGGTTAAAAAGTAGCGATCGAGAATCTGGACGATACCATTACACTCGTGAATGAGAGTATTAATTTTTTTAATTTTTCGAAAAAGATATTAAAAATCATTTTACTATATTTTGAAGTGATAAAAATGTAGGTATTCTACTTGATTTTTATTTATCTAAAACTTGTTAAATTTGTATTCAATCGACATATGTAATAAAGATAATTTTTCAATCGTATCACAATATAATAAAAATCATAACCAGACCTTTTGGATTTCTTGAAGAAAAAAAAATTCATAATTTTTAAAACGATATAACGTTTAGGTTTGGACATTTTCTAATTTTCAGCAAATTTAAGAATGTCATTCAGATAATTTGTAAGTTTGGTTTGTCATCTACACCAGAAACTTTGACAAAAAATTATAATTCTTTTAAAAAAGTTTTTATAGAAGCTGTTATTATGGGACGGCTAACTTTTTGAAAAAATGTTTGCTTTGTTTACTTACTCTTCAAGTTATAAAAACTCATGTTTTATTTAAATTACAATATTTGATAAATACTTCAGACACTAATCTTTAGCACTGCTGTAGAACCACTTACAAAATGTTTATTTACAAAAAACTGTATTAGTGAAAAATTTTATCTTTTATTTTATCAGCAGTGGTAAGTTCTAATAACACTAGTCATATTGAATTCTCTTGCCAGTTCAGTGCGTTATCGACTGCAGCAATTCATTGCGTCGGTAAGTAGAAATTTGCAAGCTCCATATCTGCGTAACTTCTGTAGGTACGAGCTTTAGAAAGCTTTTTAGCATTCGTTACAGAATTTTGATGTAAGGGGGCACCACTTTCATTTTAAAACGACTATTTTAAATGAAAAATAAGTACCCCTGCTAGAAAAAAGTCGGGAATCGTCAGAGAAAAAGTTAGGACTTCAAACCATTCCTGGCCACTTTTGTTACGTTTCTCGACATAAATCGTCAGGAAAAGTCAGAATTCATGAGAAATGTTCAGAAATCGTCAGAGCTTGTGTACGACGAATAATCCTTTTATTGGGGTCCAAAAATAGAATGCCATAAAATTTAATCCCTTTTATAATTCTTAGGTTATTCATATTATTTATTTATATTTATTTATACATATTCGCTTTTAACTTATATTTAATTATTAGTATTTATATACTATATGACCCGAGGGGTAAATTTCAAAATGTTGTCCGTTTTGACGTATCTCTTTCTCTTTACAAGAAACATTATATTTATCAAAATTTTTAATTTTTTAGGGAAATTTCCAGATATCTGAAATAGTTAAAACCCATATGTTCTGAAATTATAACTTTGGAATCTGTACATGCAACAATGAAAACATTTTATTTTTAATTTTCAATTTCTTTTCATTCCGAAACATTTTTTGATGATTAACATTTTTGAAAATTTTCGTTGATTGGCCGAGTCTAAATAGGCTTCCACTTCTCCCCTCCATCATTAGGAATGCCCCGCTGGCGCCTTTCAGCCGTCTTTCATCATAGGCCGGAAAACCCAGGAGCGAAAGGTGGCACCTCTATTCGCAAACGAAAAAATATCTTTAGAAATCACTAGAGTATCCCATTTTGCACATAAAACCCGAAATGTGTCTAATTTTTCACAACAAAAAAACACACGAATCAAATCTTGTAATTTTTATAGCAAACACCATGACGAATAATGGCACCTATGATAAAATCCAATTTGCCAGATGCGTATCTAGGGTGTGACAGGCATGGCACTTGCCCGGGGCACACTTGAAGGGGGCGCCAAATTGGCTCCCACCTGAGCTAGTTTAGTTTATTTAAATGATAACTTAAAGCACTCGTATGCCCTTCAGTTTATATGTTTTAATTTTTTCTTAATTTTCATGAAAATTTATATGTGAATTGTAAATTTCAAAATATTTTGATAATTACACAGGTACACAAAAAATGTGTGCGAAGCCAAAAAAGCGACCTATATAGCATTGTGGCATTGGTCTGGCATAGTCGAAATCTGCATTGATTAGAACTTTCGGCTTACCAGTTTCTTTTATTCGAGTTTAACTTTTTTGTTTATGTCAAATTATCCCAAGTAGACCACCATAAATTAAAAGTCGTTTTTTTTCGCTGTAAAATAAATTTGTATAGAACTTATGTTTGAAAAGATTTCCCCAGATTTTGGTCGCATATTTTTTTTTCTAAGTTTTTGATAATGAAAATTTAATGTTACAACATGATGAACATCTTTCTCGTGAACGGCTAAACGGATGTTGAAGATTCTTAAGGGTAATTTTTTGTTTAAGAACGTAAATTCTAGGAGTGTGAACTTTGCTGTACGAGACAAAGGTGAATCGAAGACGAGCCGGAAACTACCCGAAGATGAGCCGATGGCAAGTACTGTAAACTTCACAAGAGTTGAAATTGTCTAGTTTCAGCACCTGTTGCACGCAATATTTTCTATAAAAAATGTAGGAAATTCTCGATTTGACTAACAAAAACAATTTTTTCGAAAATTTATAGTAATTTTTCGTTACATTACCAAAAATTACCGACAATTTCGGTGATATTGTAAATTACAAGAAATTTCCGGAAATGCAAGGTATCCAAAGCTTTTTGGGGGGAAAAAAAATTCAAAAATTGACGGAAATTTATGGAAATTTGCTGAATCAAAAAAATGTCCTGAAATTTATGGTAAATTGCTAAATTTTCGGAAATTTTATGTATCGGAAAATTTTCAGAATTTTCGGAAATTTTCAGTGATTCATGGTAGTTTGTGGTAATTTGTCCCTCATTCATGGTAACTTATCACTTCGAGTTTGTCCAAACACTATTCGCTACTCACAATAGGGATGTTCGATTCTCTTAGAAAAATCGATTCTAGAATCGATTCTGAATCGAATCGTAAAGAATCGATTTTTTTGCAAGAATTGATCTACAATAAATTAATGCTTAAAAATAACTGTTTTTAACAACAAATATTAATAAATATTAATAATAATAATAGTAACGATAATCACTAATAATATATCAATAAGTATTAATAATATGAATAAGAGTATTAGAATTTACTAAAATATCAGTTGGGAAATAATTGAAAAGAAAGATGTCAATATTTGTTAGATAAAAAAAGCCTTTAATGTTTAAGCTTAATTTGAGTACATTGAACAATATTATGTATTCTGTTTAAACAAAATATCGCAAATTTAAATCGTACAAGAAAATCTTGTCAATTTTCTAACCTTAAAATTACTCTAAAAAACGTTTTGCTGTTATTTTTAAAGAAACCAGCACCAATATTTGACTTATTGTCTTATTTTCCTATTTTACGATACGCCGTCATGGCTGTTAAATCCGAAATAGCCAATCAAAACGTTGCTTCAAAAAGCTAGACGAATAGTAATCAAGGTTAAAGCGCCAGATTGGCGATAAATCGCCACGTCTGGCATCCCTTGTTACCGATCATACCTCTCTCTCTTTCTGCAGGCGATATCACGATATATAGAACCTACGTAGAACTTAATTTGTCAGTTCCCTTGTAATAAATAATAATAATTTTTCTTTTTAAATCGACTCTTCGATTCTCAGGGTAAAGAATCGATTCTCTAAAGAATCGAATAGCAAAGAATCGGCGGGTGTAAAAAATCGATTTTTTTTTGCAAGAATCGATTTTTTGGAGAATCGAATCGGAATCGAACATCCCTAATCTCACAATCAGTCTCTCAAGCGTCAAATCATAATGAAGTGAGGTTATGATTTTGGCAGTCATGAAAAATAATTCTTAATCGAAATGTGCAAAGGCAACAGGTAGAAAAAGTAATCTTGCTCAAACAGCGCAAGTGCAGCAGCTAGAAATGGTATATGGTGTATCGAGGGCGTGAAGAAGGCTATTTTGACGCCCTTGATATACACCATACTTTTTGTCCTAGCCTTCTTGAAAACAAGCATGTGAAGTAGATGGAGGATGTTTCGCGTACTATCGGGCGTAATTTTCACTTAGCGGGCATAAAGTTTCATGTACCAATGTTATATTTTTACGATTTGAACAAAAACTCCGGGTCCTATCCAAAAATTATTGTTTATATATTTCTAGCTCTTCCTTGGATGAAGAAGTTTGGTCTATTTATTTTTTTCTTAGCTTGTGTCCTTTGTCAAAAAATTAATTTTTTTACATTATCATTCGTGATTGAGAAAGTATTAGCATTGTCAGGAAATTCACACCTCAGTTTTTAACGGATCTCCACGTTTGTGTCGTTTGTCCAAAAATTAATTTTTTTACATTCTCATCATTCATGATTGAGAAAGTATTAGAATTGTCTTATTAACTAGAATTTACCCTATATCACATTTTTCTATCATAGAACACTCCACAAGTGCTTTGTAACTAGCTTCTAGATTCTCCACAAACCATTTAAAAATTTCAAAGAATTTTTGAGGTTCCTTTTTTATAAAAGGCACAAACTTACCATCAGGATCCTCAGCAAGAATCTTCTTATTCGCCGTCTCCTTTTTCTGTCATTAATCACTTTTATCCGATAACTATATTTCTGGCGCCTTTAGATCTGTGGCAAATCATTTGATTCATTTTTATCTCGTTCAACAAATAATTATGTGGTCAACACCTGCGATGTCGGTGTCTGCACCTAACGCACCTAACGTACGTAAAATTTCCATACTCTAAATTGTTCAAATTAATCCTATCGCTTTTAGCACTGATTATGTGCATATCACCTACCAGATGGATAGATAAACGCTTATGCGTCAGCCTGCTGGCCTTAAAAAATTGTCTTGCTGAAACATCCATTTTTTACAGATTTTTCTCAAAACTAACCCTTAAAAACTAACATCCATCCACACCTTATCTCTAAGACCGCATGCTCTTGTCGCCTTGTATTCCTCGCTTCGCTTTCGCCTCGCTCGCATGTCCCTACTTTCTCGCATTGCCTCGCCTTGCCAACCTCTGCTTTCGCGGCTAATACCTACTACTTATCTATTATTTACAGCTTACTTATATCTACTTCCTCTCCTATTTACAATCTCTCCTTCTCCATTAATCTTCCTCCTTCCTTCTCTTCTTCTCCATCTTTGACGTCTACGTAAAACAATAATTCGTTATTGTCATGAAAATAAACTAAAAACGCCTTATTTTTGCATTCCCAAATTAATTTATGTGATTACAACAATTCTAATTGTCACTTATAAACATCATTATTTACTGCATCGCTACACAGGTTTGACAATAATGTCAATTTTGGTCGAATTTTTTTAAAGTTCGCGTTTCCAGAAAGAACAGCTACAGATTTGTCATTCTGTTCTGCATTTTTGTATTTTTTGAAATCGGGAAATTTAAAAAAAATATATTTTCTGACATCTTCTAAACGCGTAAACTTTATCTCAACATTTCTGTCCACCTTACATTGTCTCCGTGAAAAATGCAAAAATACGATTTTTTCAAAGTAAGTTGTTTCAATGTGAAGCAGTTATATTCCAAACAACAGCACTGGTTTGTCCAATCAAAACATACTTATTAGCTTACAGACCAGATTACATACTTCAGACCAGATGAAAAGACTTGAATGATGTTAAGAAGATCTTTTATTATCACTCATCTACGTTTTGAGAGTCAAATGTTCTTTTCGCCAGGAAACAGAAATCCAAAGTCAAACATAAGTCCTTAGAAAATGAAAATGGGAAAAGCCACTATGTCGATGTCGAAAAGAATCATGCTTTCAAAAATTCTCTTCTTGAGTTAGTTCTGTGAAGAAAACAATCAACTTGTAAATGAAGAGAAAGAAAAACAGTTTTAAGAGTATGCATCTAAATCATTGGATCTTGAATTAATGAATTTAGTAATACGTTGTATAATTGACTAAAATTATCACCCTCCTTTTAATTGAAGAACGTTTCTGCTACAAGTCCTTTAAACTAATTAGGTTCATGGTGCAAGACCAATACATGTTCCCAGCAGTCAAATTGATGACCAGCTTCAACCTGATGTTTCGCAAAAAATGTATGGTTCTTTGCTTTGTATCTAAAATGAGCATGATGTTTTTAGTTCTAGTCGAAAGTAATCTGCCATTCTGGCCTGCATATCATTTATCATAATTTAAACAAATAATTTTATATAATACACTAGTAAGTTAAAAAATGCCAAGAGAATCTTTTCCTAATTGTCTGAACTTATCCAGTTTGGAATAAATGCTAATTATTGTTTTAATGTTGAATTCACTTAAAATTCATTTAACTTCAAAAGACAAACAATCATGAAATGGTACAGAAATAATACTTTTAAAATCTACATTATTTTCTAGATGTTTTGTTTGTTGTGGTAAGGGATCTTCAAGTGCTTTTATTTTATCATTAATGTGCGTTTGAACGTTATAATAGCTACTTCATGCTGAATGGGATGGTTAGAAATAAAGTTAATGTATTTCTGGACATAAGTATCTTTCCTGTACCACTCCGTGATAATAGTGCTATATTCATTTTTGATAACATTACATAAAAAAAGGAAATAGAATTGTTAGTTTCTATTTCATGTGTGAATTTAAGCATAAAATGGAAAGAATTAAATTGAGGTAGAACATAATCTAATTTATCCTTAGGTAAAATAATAGAATTATCACAAACAAATGTAAAATACGTGTGAATGTTGAAATCTAAATGTTTAAGAATCATTGACCATAAATCTTGAATAATAAGTTCAGCTGAAACAGGGAATATGGGAGAACTCATAGGAGTACCATATACCTGTCGGTAACATTTTGTATTAAATCGAAAAACGATTTGATTCATCAAAAACTTTATTCCCTTTTCAAATTCAATCAAAGGTAAACCTGTAAATTTTAAATGTAAATCCGTATGCTTAAAACACTGTTCATCACTAAATCGATTGGAATATTGGTGAATAAGGATGATACATCCAAGGAAATCATAACATGGTCACAAGAAACTGTTCGTTTTACTATTATGTTTTTAAACTAAAATTAATTTTTATTTCACTTTTCGGTACTATTGAAGCTTGTTCAAGAATATTATTGAATAACTTAGCCATTTTGTAAGTGGGAATATTATTCAACGAAACAACAGGTCGTAATGAACAATTTGGTTTGTGAATTTTTTGTAAGCCATATATTCTGGGAATGCTAGTGGCATGAACTAATATATTACGACGTAATACATGCGTACCCAAATGACCACTAAATCGCCATAAGTTCAAGTATTTAAAAGTTTCTTCCTTTAGTTTTCTTTCAGGATTGTGATTTAATTTCTCATACGTCGTGACATTATTTAACATAAAATATATAGTAACAGAAATGTTCTTTACTAGGAGGAAGGGTGATAATTTGATACATGCCGTTGGCTGTGACGGGCGACAGACGAAAGGGACCCTCAATATTTCATCCCTGGAAACTTTCACTTTTATGAGTTTCCAAGTTCCTTTCCTCTGTCGCTACGACGACCTTTGCTTGCCACGTACAGATGTTTTTGGAAAATACTAAGCCCCAAGGTACACGCATAGCTGTGGGCCAATTATGACTCACCCCCAAAAATTTTCCAGCCGTTTCTTCCTCCTAGAAGAAATTTTATTTCATTTTTTTTATTTTAAATTTTATTTATTTTCTTCTCCAAGTTATCCTGACTTATTAAATAACGACGCACGGATGAATTGATCACTCATCCGTGGTTCCAAATTTGTTAAGGCGGAATAATTTTATTTTTTGAAGCTTTTCTTTTAAAACGTGATCTCATAACTCCTGCTAGCTATATGATATTATTGTTATTCTCATGTTATCAATTCACTTAGGCAGAATAATTTTATTGAAGCTTTTATCTTTCATTTCAAATTAACCAGATATCATAACTCCGAGTATATATAGATTGAATATTATTGTTATTTTTCTAATCAATTTATTAAGGCGGAATAATTTTATTTGTTTTATTTTCAAACTTTTATTCTCATTTCAATTAATTAATTAAATCTCCTAACTTCGAATAGATATATAATCTTATTGTTATATTTTTTCATATTGTATTATGTATATACTATATATTTTTTATACTATATTATTCTACTGTTATATATTATTTTATATATTATTCTTTCCCAAATGTATTGACAAATAATGAGTCATTCGATATAGATATGTTCATTCTATATATATTTTAATCCTTGGTATTTTGAGTTATAACGGTCACTTATTAAACTTCGTTAAATATTAAGAAATTGTATGTAACGCTGAGAGAGCGGAGCGAGCGGGCAAAGTAGGCGACATTCACAACGACGCAGGAAGGAATGCTCTGATTGGGACGCGCGTCCCGACTTCAAAGAAGTGGGGCGGAATAGCGAGCTGAACTTCCCACTCTCGACTCTACTCCCGCGGAGTGGGAGAAGCCGCGCGCTCTCCACATAAAAGAGCGCGGGCTAGCAACACTCGTCACTCGGCCTCCAGCCATACTACCGGAAGCACGCTACCGCTCGCCATTTTGACATTGCCTCGCCTCTCCAGTTCTCTCAGCCTAGGGAGAAAGAATTTGGAATAAAAAAAACATCATCAACGGAATATTGGAATTCTTTTCTGAGATCATCACCTTTACAACGTTTTTACAAACTGCTCTTTTAAGAGCAACATTCAATAACGAAGGAATAGCTTCAGTCTCTTTGAGGCTGGAGTTGACGTCATTCGGGTGGTCACTTCCAACACACCGTCACATTTCTCATCGGGCAGAAAGCTCCTTCTCCAGGCCCTTCGGGCGTCCTTCTGGAGAGCTGTTCGACACCCGTATGCCGGTTTTTTCAGACCAGTCATTCAGAACTGCTCCAGGCACCTAAACCGGTTGTCCTTTTGAGTCCTGGGTGGATGGCGCTGAACAAACGGCAGAGACTTGCCCGACGACGTGCCAGGGAGTTGGCCACGACCGTAAGGGACGTCTCACCGGCGGAAGCGGCACACGCCGCCAATCAACATCACCAGGAGGCGGAGAAAGAAATTGAACGTCATCAACGGGAGGTTACGCCGCCAGCCGCTGCTCGCGAACACCAGGAGGTGCTCATTCCTGCAGCACTCGTCTCACCACTGGGCAGACACGCTGCCACTACGCAGGGGAAGAAGGTCTCACCAAGGAAGGCCCTGAAGCGCTTACGGGAACATAGGGCAAAGTTCTCTGCTGCCCGTAAGACCTTGATTCCTGTAGCGGTTTACCAGGACCGTTCCACCGTCTTGAGTTTGGACCCGAACGTGGTCCTGGAGTGGAATGAACAACGGGTTCCTGACAGCTTCGTTCCTTCGACCCGCAAACGCCTAGAGGACATCAAGCTGAACTTGGTACGAAAACATAACCTGCGCAACCCGGAGAAGCAGAATTTCATATTGAAGGAATTCTTCGACGAGATGGTTACTCCTGAACCATGGAGTGCTTGAACCGGTTCCCATCCTTGTCCCTCTCACCGCAACTGCAAATAATCCTTTCCATCCTTCAGACCTGAAAAAAAAGTCCTCGGAGGAATATTTCTCTGTCATCAAACATGAGTTCGAATTTGAAGTAGGAAACGGCAGGACACTTCAGCGATAGGACTCATACCAAAAGAGGTTGTATCAATTGGCACCCGAACGTGGGGCTACAGAGTTCCAGCTGCTGCTAGAACAGAAACCACCAAGAGATGTCTCCAGTTTTCGCTGTCAGAGCTAGCCAGCGCACAACGACTCGACAATCTTCTGCTGCATCCCGCGCTTCCACCAACGTCACAGCACGGCGCAGCCGCATCCCCGTACGAAGCACGGCTGCCGCATCTACAGGTCCCACGCAAAAGCGGGGCAGGCCTTCCACTCGCATACCGGCAGCAACCTCACGCACAATCTCGAGTGACGTCGGACTTCCACCTTCAGGACGTCAACACACACGTCCACCAGGTGCCGACTTATTACCCGACGAATCCCCTACTGCATCATCAAACATTCAAGAGCTTGAATCCAATACAGCCTCTGGAAACAACAATTCAACAACAGAGGTCCCAGACAGAGACAACGACACGGAACACAGCATTCCACCAACAACTCTCGCAAACAACCTTCAGGACTTGCACCTCTCCACTTCTGGGAGTGGACAGAAACACCCAGTGGCGCTCAACATCAACCAGAGACCGACTACCATGGCCTCCGCACCTAGCAACTCAGGACCATCAACCCACAATGAACCACCTGTACGACCGGACAGCCACCCAGCACCAACAGGACCCGCGCAGTTAGCCACCATAAATTGCGGCTCCCCTGCAACGAGCATGACAACCGGTTTCCAGTTTCCGCTGCCAGTGACAGCCGCTCAGCTATCTACCATGATCTCAGGTCTGGATCTTCTAAGTCTCATTCGTGTCTTTCGCTCACCCGTACCACAAATATCAGAATACGCAGGCAAGGATCACGAGGACCCGAAGAAGTTCCTGACAGACTTTCACGAACTTGGAGTAAGTTCCTCGAGGACACGAGATTAAACCAATGCACCAGGTATAAGAAACACATCGTCTCTGGGTAATTTCGGGTTTTCCAGTGCTTTAGAAGAAGAAACACATCTTCTTCGAGAAAATCTGATTTGTTATAGAACTTTAAGGTCCCTGGAGTAAGTTCCTTGGAGACACGAGATTGGCCCAATGCACCAGGTGTAAAAAAAACATCTCCAGGGAAGTCTGGGTTTTCCAGTACTTTAGGGTCCCTGGAGTAAGTTCCTCGAAGACGCGAGATTAAACCAATGCACCAGGTGTAAGAAACACATCTTCTCTGGGGAAATCTGATTTTTTACAGTACTTTAGGGTCCCTGGAGTAAGTTCCTCGAAGACACGAGAATAAACCAATGCACCAGGTGTAAGAAACACATCTTCTCTGGGGAAATCTGATTTTTTACAGTACATTAGGGTCCCTGGAGTAAGTTCCCTGAAGACACGAGATTGACCCAATGCACCAGGTGTAAAACACATCTTCTCCAGGGAAGTCTGCGTTTCATAGTACTTTAGGATCCCTGAAGTAAGTACCTCGAAGACACAAGATTGAACCAAGGCACCAGGTGTAAAACACACATCTTCACTGGGGAAGTCCGGGTTCTCCAGTACTTTAGGGTCCCTGAAGTAAGTTCCTTGAAGACACGAGGTTAAACCAATGCACCAGGTGGAAGAAACACATCTTCTCCGGGGAAATCTAATTTTTTACTGTACTTTAGGGGGCTAAAAGCGCGTCTTCTTCGGGGAAGTGTGGTTCGAACTCTTGTCCTTGAGAAACTGACTTCAGGGACCCCAAAGTGCTGTAAAAAACAGACTTTCCTGGAAAAGATTTTTTTTCACACCTGGGGTATTGATTCAATCTCGTGTCCATAAGGAACTTACTCCAGGGACCCTGAAGTACTGTAAAACCCTGAATCC
>CAKNXH010000397.1:277455-287679 GCA_932178445.1 Andricus quercusramuli
ACCCTAAAGTACTGAAAAACCCAGACTTTCCCGGAGATGTGTTTTTTACACCTGGTGCTTCGGGTCAATCTCGTGTCTTCGAGGAACTTACTCCAGGAACCCTAAAGTACTGTAAAAAATTAGATTTCCCCGGAGAAGATGTGTTTCTTACACCTGGTGCATTGGTTCAATCTCGTGTCTTCAAGGAACTTACTCCAGGGACCCTAAAGTACTGTAAAACCCAGACTTTCCCAGAGAAGATGTGTTTTTCACACCTGGGGCAATGGTTCAATCTTGTGTCCTCGAGGAACCCACAGTAGGTGAAAAGTTTTGACATGGGTGGCAGAATTTTCTCGAAGATTTTGTTCGCATACCTGGTGGAAGGGTGTGATGTCCGGAGTGTGATTTTCGCAAGCGCAGTTCATCACCGGAAGTCAAACTTAGTCCAAAATTAGTATGTAGAAATGTTTGTAGAATTTCCTTAAGGGGTAACACCACTCTAGCGCCCGAAAAATAGGTCCTTTTTTAAGATTTTTTTTTGGGAGTTTGACAAAAGGAATAGGAATTACTCCTGGAGGGTTTAAGCAGCATGTATTTTAGTACAGAAAAAAAAATGTATGGAAAAAAAAATACAAAACGGCAGCGATCAGGAAAGTTTTGTATGTTGCCTTTTTAAAAACAGACTGTGCGGCCCGAAACATTTTACCTTCAATTTTCGAGGTGGAACAAAAAACCAGGAGTATTTGAGAACTATATGTTATTAGACTTGGTAGAAATGGTGCACTTTTGAACAAAGTTTCGATATTCGGCCGAAAATAAGCACGAAATTGTTTATGAAAAAAAAGTTGATATTAAATTTTAAAAAACCCTACGTATTTCCATGAAGAATGTAATTGTAAAGCTACTGTGAAAATTTCAAACTGATATGTGTAACGGTCTTCAAGCAATGTTTCCGACCAGTTTGAAAAAAGTGGTTTCAAGAAAAGCGCGTTTAAAGTTTTACTGACAAACAAATCCATGAATCTTTGCAGCGTTCGCTGATTCACAGACATACTTATACTATTTATATTAGAAATCAGCACACACTAGTTGACGCCTCAGAAACCCTAATAACCGCCCCACTTAACATTTCGACAGGTAAAAGAAATATAAAAGCGTTGGATCCAAGTGCGCCGCTGGGTCGCTCAGTACACGCTTCGAGGCGCTTCGGTGAAATCAAGATTTCGACCTGTTAACATTTTTTTTGCAATGGGACCAAGTGAATTTTGTTTTTAAGCCCCTCAAGTATATTTTAAGCTAAGAAACAAATAATAGATTTTTTTAAAACACCTTAAGGAATTTCCACATGGAATTTCCGTAGCACGCTCTCTGTAGGATTTTTTCACGTGGCTAATCAATCTTCGGAATTCTCACCCACAGAGAATACCTTCTATTTTAAAGGCCGTGGCGAGTTTTGAGAGCTGTCACATTTATTGTCACAAAGAGCTATATTTGCATAATTGATTGATGGTCAAATTGCCCGTGAGCGCAAATAATTAAAAAAGATATACATTTTGCAATTGTGAACACTCGCCTTTTCACTTGCAAAGACTAATATGTTGGGTTATTGCAAAAAGCAATGACAGTTACTCTTAACTAATGGTAATATTCTCTGTTTATCCATCAGAGCAGGTAATAGCAGACAGATTACTCCGACCATAGGTAATATTTATATTCTACCTACACCAGCGAGTAATAATACGATATTACCTGCAACAAAATTTACTCCTAGTTTTTTCTGTGAGATCTAACTCGAGATGAGGATTTTTGAAAGAATGATTTCTTTCAACATCTGTATGTATTGGCTTTTCTAATTTTTATTTCCGCAAGACTTACGTTTGATTTTGGATTCCCGTTTCCTGAAGAGGAGAACATTTGACTCACGAAGCATTGATAATTGATAATGAGTGATCTTCTTAACATCATTGAGGTCTTTTTATCTATTCTGAAGTATGTCGTATTATACCCTTAAGGGTGTTGTTTAACTCCGACTTGGATTTTTTTTTAAAGGCACGGCACTGACTCCATATATAATTTTTCCCAAGTATTTGAGAGCGAAAGAAAGAAATCTTGTCAAATATCCGAGGTTTTGCGAGATCCTCGGATCAACAAAATTGATAGGAATGAAGCCTTTTGCTCAGGCAATAATTATTCTCGAAAAAATTATGAATTTTTCGAAAGGGAGAAATCTGCGGATATGCGAAGACAGCATTTGAACGGTGAGAACCATTCGCAAATTTATTTTTTACTCACAATTTTCATATCACCTGTGTATGGAAGGACCATAAGACTGTATAGGTAGGCAGCAAAGCAAACTCGGCATACAAATCAGCTGTCAAATTCGCGCTCCGAATCTCGGATGCTCTGAAGTACGCACCACACATTGCCACTCGCGAAATCGGGGCGCAAATATTTAAAAAGTTTCAGCAGACTGAATCTGCGAATGCACCAATTTTATAGATAAATCAATTTATGATTGTATGTAAATTTGCAAATTTACCCAGTTTGAAATTATAACTTTGAAATTATAACTTTGAAATTATGATTAGAAAATTTTGAAATTATAAATTATAAATGTATCAAGTTATCCAAAAATAAATTCCAAAACCATCAAATTCGATTTCTGAAATTTATAAATTAGGCCCTCTGTAAAATTGATAAATTCCAAGTTTATCAAGTGGTCCTAATATAAATTAATTATATGAAGAAGCTTGTAACGGGGGACACGGATTCTAGTCATCTTTTGTGAGCGAAGAGGGCCTCATTTGAGATGAAAAAAGCTGAATCAGTTTAATAACATGGCAAGCGGTTTACGAGAAAACGGGTTACGAGAAATCCGCGCAAAATAACCATGAGTTTGAATTGTCGGTCGTCAAAGTAAGCAGCGGCGGGGTAATGGTCTGGTTTCTAGGCTACAGATTCTGCCGTCATGCGTTCGCGTCCTCGAAATATCTTCAACTTTTTTTTCTCATTTTTTTCAATAGATTACCCGGAATATGCATAAATATTATAAAAACACCAAAGAAAATTCTTAAAATATATTTTAGAAATACAAAAATTATTTTGGGATTTCCGAAATTATAAAAACTAGGTATTTGTAAAGTTATGACAATTTTTTGCTGATAAATATTAATACTTTTTGAATAGGGTGGAGCAACAAAAATCGTTTTTGTGATAAGCTTTTGGAGGGCGGGGGTGCTAAAAAATTCCCTTTATCCTCCAATAAATTATCAATGAAATGAAGAACATAAATAAAATCAATAAAATTAATAAAACGAATAAAACAGATAGAGTGAATAAAATCAATGAAATCAGTAAAACCGATATAAATTTTATTTTATTGATTTGATTGATGATGTTCATTTTATTGATAATGAATTGATTTTATTGATTCCAGTGATTTCATTCAATTTATTGATTTTTTTATTCATATCATTGTATTTTTTAATAAAATGAAGAAAATCAGTATAAATATTCGATTCTTTTATTAAAAATAGAACCAAATGGAGCAATGAAATCAATAAATTGAATGAGATTACTAAAATCTATAAAATCAATTTATTATCAACAAAATCAATGAAAAAACACACCAATGAAATCTATATTTTACTGATTTTAGAGATTTTATTCAATTTATTGTTTTGATTTATTTATTTTATTTGATTGATTCTATTTATTTGGTTGATTTTATTGATTGGATTGATTCTGTTTAATTCATTGATTTTTTTATTGTAAATATTTGACTTTTTTTTAAATACAATCAAATGACTCAATGAAGTCAATAAATTATTCTAAAATGTTATCAAATTATTATCAATGAAATAAAATCAATGGATTAAATAAAATCACAAAAATCAGTATAGCTTTGACTTTATTGATTATAATTTGATTTCATTCAATTTATTGATTTTATTGGTTCATTTCATTGTATTTTATAATAAAAAAAATAAAATCAATATAAATATTCGATTTCTAAAAAAATACAATCAAATAAATCAATAAAATGAAGAAATTGAATGAAATCACTGGAATCAATAAAATCAATTTATTATCAATAAAATGAACATCATCAATCAAATCAATAAAATAAAATTTATATCGGTTTTACTGATTTCATTGATTTTATTGAATTTATTCACTCTATCTGTTTTATTCGCTTTATTAATTTTATTGATTTTATTCATGTTCTTCATTTCATTGATAATTTATTGGAGGATAGAGGCAATTTTTTAGCACCCCCGCCCTCCGAAATCTTATCACAAAAAAGATTCTTGTTGCTCCACCCTATTCAGAAAATATTTATATTTATCACCAAAAATTGTCATAATTTTACAAGTAACTAGTTTTTTTAATTTCGTAAAACCCAACATAATTTTTGTATTCCTAAACAAAATTTAAAGAAATTTTATCGTTGAATTATAATATTTATGCATATTCAGGGTAATCTATTGGAAAAAAAAATTTCAAAAAAAAATTGAAGTGAGTTCGAAGACACAAACGCATGACAGCAGGATCTGTATCCTAGAACGTAGACAATTACGCCGCCGCTGCTTACTCTACGGGCCTATAATTCAAACTGATGGTTATTTTGCGCGGATTTCTCGTGACCCGTTTTCTCGTAAACCGCTTTCCATCTTAGTAAATTGTTTCAGTTTTTTTTCATCTCAAATGAGGCCCTCTTCGCTCCAAAAGATGACCAGAATCCGTGTCCCCCGTTACAAGCTTTTTCATATAATTAATTTATAGTTGGACCACTTGATAATTTTGGAATTTACAAATTTTGCAGAGGGCCTAATTTCGAAATTTCAGAAATCGAATTTGATAGTTTCGGAATTTATTGCTGGATAACTTGATAAATTTTTAATTTATAATCTCAAAATTTTCAAGTCATCATTTCAAACTGGGTAAATTTATAAATTTACAAGCAATCATAGATTCATTTATGTATAAAATTGGTTCCTTTGCAGATTCAGTCTGCTAAAACTTTTTAAATATTTGCGCCCTGATTTCGCGAGTGGCAATGTGTGGTGCGTACTTCAGAGCATCCGAGATTCGGAGCGCGAATTTGACAGCAGGTTTGTATGCCGAGTTTGCTTTGCTGCCTAGCAATACAGTCTTATGGTCCTCACATACACAGGCACAAGACATCTCAATCTTCTTACGGTTTTTTCTCCATTTCGCGACGTATTTCTCAAAATGCAGGTTCGCCATCATCAAGTTTTGGGTCTTCGAATTTTGAATGACAACTGAAAATGCTTCTGTGATGTCAGAATTATGAGTAAAAAAATAAATTTGCTAACGGTTCTCGCCGTTGAAATGCTGTCTTCTGCTACCCGCAGACAATGAGAATGTAATCTTTAAAGCTACAGGTGTTTCGATAACCGCGTTCAAAGTCAAACTAAAAAACAATTTCAGTTCCGGTTTATGATTTTAGTTCATCAGCGGCTTGAATTACAGTTTCTGATTTAACTTTATAATGTTCAAAATAAAGTAAAAATGCAGGTACGAAGCGCGAGAGCGTACCCGGACGCCGTTGCGTCGCATGTGCGTTTAATCTTGGCATCTGAACATAGGAGGCACCCGCAAATTTGTTCAGATTTTTTTTTTTTAATCATAGTTTTTGTTACAATTGCGAAAAATGTTATTAAAAAAATCTGTTTTCCTGTCACACTATGCAAGGAACAGAAAAATTTTGTCAACAAAACTGTTCACCTCAAAATAAGAATGGTCCTTCCCTGTGGGCAGATTTTAAAAATAATATTATAATTTAAAAAATGTTCAAAAAATCTGCAGAAATATTTCCAGTTCCTAAACAAACTTTTTTTCTTCGCTTTCACATGAAATATGTTTAAAGTTTTTTTTGTACATAAATCATAAAACATTTCTATAATTGAGCGGTTTGGTGTGAGAACGGTGTTCTTGCGTTTTTAGAAGTCACTTATTACATTCTCATCAGAGAAGGTATCAGATTTGTGTAAAATTTGACCCCCCCCCCCCCCCCCCGTTTTTGTCAAATGTCCACGTTCTGAGACCCCCTGAACCCAAAAACAGGTTTTCGTGAATGTGTCTGTCTGTATGTGGGTAAATGGGTATGTGGGTCTGTATGTAGATTTTTAGTCTGTTAGCACGATAACTTTCGAAAGAATTGACAGAATCGATTGAGCTTTAGTATACTCTTCAAGTGTCCTAAAGTGAAGGTCAAGTTCGTTAGCCAGCTATTTTGGGTGAAAATTCAAAAATTAAGAGCATTTTGAACATTTTTGAGACCACTTTTATTCATGTGTGCGGCTGTTCATAGTACTCGAAAATACCAACAATCTATTCTGATAACATTTTTCGATAAAATGAAAATATTCAGAGTTAAAACATTCTCAAAATCCAAAAGAAGAAACGAAAATTAACATTTTCAGCCAAACAACGCACGATACGAAAAAAAGTCAAGGCAAGGAAAATATTTCTTTTTTCACGCCCTACAAGACCGTCATAACGTCTTCTTGAATTTCCTTGAAAAATCGAAAATTCACATTTTTATTGCATAAAAAATAATGAAAAATCCAAAAATTAAATTTTACGATCAAACTATGCAAGATACGACAAATGATGATTGAACAAAATTTGTGCGTAAAAGAAGATCTACAAATTTGTTATTGGTCACTTTTCGATGGGATGTGTAGTTTTTGTTTTAGGCGTAAAAAAGTGCATTAACATGGAAAAATCAGCCCGATAAATTGGCACATTCTCATCAAAACTTTTCTTATTTCATTCCTTTTTCATCTCGTGTGTGTTTTTTTCACAATACTTCATTGTTTTTATGTTCCCAATACTATTTCTAAATGTTAAAACAATAAAATAATCATTATTGCTCATGGTACTTGAAAATTTGTATTTTCACATTCTCATCAGAGAAGGTATTAGATTTTTGCAAGATTTGACCCCCCTCCCCCCCTCCCGCTTTTTTTCAAATGTCCATTTTTCAATAATCATTTAAAAATTTACTATATATATGTTCCAAAAACGACTTGGATACTTTTTTTCTCCCTTTTTCAGATAGTTGGAAAAAATCTTTCAAATTGTATGATTTATTAGAAAGATACGGAAATATACGCTGAAGTAATGGAATTCCCTTCTTCAGTTGATATCAAATACAAATTTAGCCATTTTTATCTGAAGAATATAGAACATAACATATAGTCGTTGCGAAGCTCGACGACCAAATATCGAGCGCGAAGCGCGAGTGTCTTGATGAGAATGTGTTCCTCAAGGTCGATAGAACCTTAAGTAAATTGATCTCCTTTTTATGTAAAACTGACGTAATTAAACCAAAACAAGTCATGATGATGAAGTTTACTAAGAGAGTATTAGCTCGCGAAGCGCGCAATAGCGAGCATACGAAGTGCGAAAACCTAGAGGAACCAAGCTTAAAGCGTCAGGAAAATGTGTCCGAACGCGAAGCGCAAGAGCCAACGGGTGCGCGCCCTGGGCGCGCTCAAACTTGCGAGCGAAGCGAGCCGCGCGCGATGAGAATGTGCCCGCGAGGCGGGCAGATGGTACGGATTTTAAGTGAAATTGATGATTCTAATACTTCCAAGTGAAAAATCTGACTGCATTAAGTAAGTCGTGCAATGTCGGGAGTCTTTATCTGTGCACGTGGACTTGTAAGTCAATAATATGATCGTATCAATTGAGACGTGCACAGTTGGGAGTCTCCCATCTCTACACGTGTACAAGGCTTGCATGATTTGCAAACGAAATATCGAGCGCGAAGCGCGTGTGTCTTGATGAGAATGTGTTCCTTAAGGTCGATAAAACCTTAAGTAAATAAGATAACATTTGCGGTAACTCAGGCATTTCGGGACCTATTTCCTCTCTAGATCGATTGCGAAGTTGGGTGCAGTTAGATATATATTGTGTGGCTTATCGGGCTTTGGACAATGGATTAGCTCCCATCTATAGTAAAACAAAGACAATTATCGTCCCGTGTGGAAATGTTCCCAAATGAGCCCTATTATTTTACGGGCGCCAGTTTGGGCCCAATTGGGCATCCCAGTTTGGAAAAATGTAAATGATTAAAAAAGCTTTTTTCTCATATATTAGGCTGAATGTAATACGACCGTCAACTTGCAATTTATTTTGCTTCTCTGAATGTTTAATTATTAAAATTTACGTCAAAAAAGCAACGAATACATGGATATTTAGTTTGGGCTTTGATTGGTTCGCCCAAAAATGGCGGTGCCAGTTAGGCCCCAGCTGATTTTTCCCACTAAGTACCCAACTGCTACTACGCAAGAGAAAATAAAGTGTCAGATGTTTACTTTGCGTATTTATTTCTAATGTTGAGTTAGAGATCTTTTAAAAAATTAATACATGTAGATGGTAAAAGGAACTGACATACTTCAGGCCAAATTTTTTCGTCAATTATTATAAAAAATCCTCTTCCTCCTCAAATCTCTTTTGGAGCTTCATTTTTTGTAGGAAATTTTGTTAAATTAAAAAAAAATTTTAATTTGTTCAATAAAAACTTAATTTATAACTTTAAAACACATTTTAATAATGTAAATAACTTAGTTGAAGAGTCCAAGACTCCCCAACTTTTTTGCTCCATTTTTGCAAGGAAAAAAATTGAGTTAGAGATCTGTTATTTACATGACATAAAATGCACGGTAAGAAGGCTTGAATAGAATAGGATTGGAAATTTCAATTCATGTTAATACCTGATTTTACCCTCGTTCTCTTGAAGCAGAAACAGTAATTAGAAAGAAGCAACTGCTATACGTTTCAATACAGTTTGAAAAATATAATTTTCTACCTATCTAATACCAAAAGTTAAAAAAGAAATTTTACGTATACAATTATTTTTTTCTCAATTCGATAAGTTACTTGATTAATATTAGGTTTATTTATTTACCTTTTTTTAATTTATTTCAATTCATTAGGCTCTTGTACTTGAATTAATAGAATTTGCGTACAATTTACTGACGATTATTACAGAATTTATTATTACTATATGTATGTATAATTATATTAATTAATTAAATAATTATTTAATTAATTATAATAAATTTGGATTTAAAATTTAAAGATTTTTCGGGTTTCAATCGTGTGCGAAACTATGAATGTTGCCGACGTTTCGTGAACATTGCAGTTCACTTCTTCAGGGCTGACCTGAAACTGAAGTTTCAGGTTATGATGTTCTTATATATGTATTCTCTACGATGCCTGTGATTGGCCAGAGCACCCCATGGTGGGGACTGGTTGGACTTGATTGGCTAATCAAGTCTTTTTTAAAAAACCCGGGAGGACAGAAAGCCAAATCGGATTGGTATTATATCCATTGTCCCTATTGATGTTATTAAGGGGTGCTCCAAGATTTCGATTGCTTCTCTATGTTTTCTTGGAAATTTATTGTACGTTTTGGCGATGAAGGTTTTTTTTGTCAAATAAAGTACTATGTCCCGTTTCGATATGATGTTCAGCTACTGCTGATTGTGTGAAATATTTTAGCCTAACTTGTTCCTTTACACGTTGACTTACCGCCCTCCCGGTTTCTCCAATATAGACTTTACCACAAGAAAAAGGGATTTGATATACTCCCGGATCACTGAAAGGTTCCTTTTTATCTTTAGGGTTGTTTAGAAGTTGTCCTATTTTTGCAGGTGGTTTAAATATAGTTTGGATGTTGTGTTTGTTGAGAATTCTTCCTATTTGTTCCGTGGTACCTTTAATGTAGGGTAGGATAGTGGTTGTTTTTCTCTCTCTTTCTTTAGTATAGTAGGTTGTGTTGACTTGTTTTCTTGAGTGTATTTTCTTATTGCTTTATTAATTTGTTTGTTTGTGTAATCGTTTTGTATTAGGATTTGTTTAACATTTTGTAATTCCTTTTGTAAGTTATCCTTATCTGTTATGCAGGTATCCCCACCATGAGGCGCTCTGGCCAATCATAGGCATCGTAGAGAATGAATATATAAGAACATCATAACCTGAAACTTCAGTTTCAGGTCAGCCCTGAAAAAGTGAACTGCAATGTTCACGAAACGTCGGCAACATTCATAGTTTCGCACACGATTGAAACCCGAAAAATCTTTAAATTTTAAATTCTAAATTTTAAATTTCAATTTATTATAACGAATCATCGTGAAAGTATTAAATCTATTATTAAAGAACTCTACGGGGAGAGTTTACTTACTAAAACTAACACTTTCAGTAAGC
>CAKNXH010000397.1:292679-324295 GCA_932178445.1 Andricus quercusramuli
TAGCCACAAACTTTGCAAAAGTGTTACAGGTCTGGCCAGCCCCAGACGAGACTGTCTGATCTGCGCCAGATTAGAGTCTAGACGGTCTAGTCTGGGACTGATCAACGCCAGAAGATTTTTCCACTAGGGTTCCTTTATCAGACACACGAATTTGCTTATCCTACTTATTATATTAAAACTTAATAGATTTTCTGCAAAAAAGGTTTGCTGATGCTTATGGACTTTTGCAATCAATCATATATGTCAAAAAAACTGTGGGTTTTGCAAAGAGATTATATTTTTTCTAAGCCAGTAAAAATCACGAATATTTACAGAGAGAAAGTCAGGAGACGAAAATTTAAAGAATAGTTGGCACCTTGTAGGCTATATGCCCGGACTCATCACTTTCAGCAGGTGCTACTACCGCGACAAGTGTATGACTGCCACCAAGTTTTTCTGTCATTTCCTGGAGAGGGTTACGGTTGTTACGGTCACGGTTCATTGCGGCTTATTGTTCACACCGAAGGTTCTGATTTTTTTTTCTACTTGAATTCACAATACATTCTTTCAAAGTGTAATTTACCGTGAATGTAAATATATGCTTTGATATATAGACACTGTGTTTGTGTAATATATATTACCACGTTTTAATCAAATCATAGAAGTCGTATCAAACTCCTTGACTATCTCTCTTTGCAATCCTGGAGAATGAGGGGAGCGCTGGGCCACCTAAATTTTTAGGACTACACCACTGATTATGTGTAACATCTAATTGCGAAAATAACTGTGTGCTTTAATAGATTCTAAGATAAGGAATTCTTCTTTGTGAACAGCAAATTAACACTGTTAAAAGCATGTTTTTTTAACTTCAAAGAAAACCCAATAAAAAGATTTCTCTGTGAGGAATTTCATTATCTACGAATTCTTTGTTGATAATAATATGAACAATTATAAATACATCTTATAAATTTCTACTGTTAGTATCAATTTATAATTGTAATTGTAATTTTTTGAAAAAGTCCCTAGTGCTAAGTAGCCGTCTAAGGAACAAAATATACATGTTAATATTCTTAAAACTAGAATCGTGACACAGTGTATTTAACAGTAGATTATTACTATCGATTAATATTTAACATAGGCCGTTAGAATCATAATGTTGTAGTTTACAGTACATAGTAGGGTTGTAATTATACGATATGTGTCAAATAAGATCAGAAACTACATCAGTACTAAGAGGTCAACGTCAACGTAATACTACATTTTATTACCAATTGGTAATTTCGAGTATATTATTTGAATCATTGAATAAATACTTTAAAAATTCAATTAAAAAATGATAATAATAGGGCGCTTTCCTGATAATTAGTGGTATTCTATTCCATAGACGTTCCCCTCTAACCATAAACGATCTTTGAAGCTTGCATGTTCTGTGCCTTGGTATTTTTAAAGCTAAGTTTCTCTCACGGAGTCTGGCATGATTAGGGCCGTCTTTTATCAACAAAAGTAAAATATTCACATAAATACTGAGGAGCTTGATTTCTAGATAGTGTAAATAGCAAGTTGCCCATAAAGAATTGTCTTCTTTTAGCCACAGCCAGAGGCAAGAACCCTGCTCTCTCCCGATAAAGAGTAATGTGTTCACTTTTTGATAAATTGTATATAAAACGAATACATGCATTTAGTGCCGGTTATAGCTTTCCATTCAGTTCATCCGTAATATCATCGTAAGCAATACATCCGTAATCGAAGAACGGGAGAATTAGACTCATAACTAGTAGAATCCTAGTTGAGGTCGGTAAGGAGTCTTTGTTTTTATTTAATAGCTGTAGAATTCTGTAGGTGTTCCGAGAAATAGCCATCACATGCTCTTTCCAAGACAGAGTAGGATTGAGCAAGTATCCTAAATCCTTGACCGATTCTTGAAAAACAATAGTAACATTACCCACCCTCAAAGGAGGGAGGGCAGCCAGCGCATCCACAGAGGGAGAAGCCGAAGGCCCAATAATAATAGCGTTAGTTTTAACTTGATTTAAAGCAAGAACGTTATTTTCAGCCCAAAGCACGACCCGATCTATGTCCTCCTGGACCTGACTAAGAAGTCTATTCAATTTTGCAGCAGGTCCGGAAAGGTACAATTTAAAGTCATCAGCGTATTTAAGATACTTACAAAATTTTTAATCACTTCCAAGATCAGAAGTATACACGTTAAAAAGCGTAGGTGCGACTGTGGACCCCTGCGGAACTCCACTCTTAACTTCCACCCATTCAGACATATCAGCATTACTGATCTTTACACTTTGTGAACGATTAACTGAATAGGAGGCAAACCATTTTATTCCTGAATTGGACATTTTGAAAGATTTGAATTTTTGTAAAAGTAAACTGTGGCTCACCGTGTCAAAAGCCTTAGAGAAATCAAAGAGTACCATAACCGTAATCTCATTTTTATCGATCGCCAGCTTAACATCAGTAGTGATTTTAAGGAATGCTGTGAGTGTGCTATGTTTTGCTCTGAAGCGCGATTGCATAGGGTCTAATAATTTATTAATATCTAGGAAATTTGTTAGTTGTTTGTGCACAATCCGTTCAGGTGCTTTGATAACGCATTAAGGATAGAAATTGGCCGGAAGTCTTTAGTGGAAGTAGGATTGGTGATTTTAGGTACCGGTTGTAATAGTGCTTTTTTTCATATATTTGGGAAAATATCACATTGTAAAGATGCATTATAAATCTCCAATAATGTTGGGAAGATAACTGGAATAGCTAACCGGAACATTTTTATCGACATTCTATCCGTACCGAGCACATTAGAATTAACTCCCATTACTTCCTTAAGGAGAGTTTCAGGATTGTCAGAAAAGAAGAAATCATATTAATCGAAAGTTTGCAGAGGTGAATTGGAGGAGGCAGTTGGAAGTTGTGTCGCAATAGGTTTCAACATGAATGTAGTAAGGAATTCACTAGCACAGAAATGTTGATCAGGATATTCCCGTTTAGCTGGAATTAAACGCAAGCGCCTGAGAAGATGGAAAATGTTTTCTTTTTTGTTTTTATTCCCGATTGCGTTAAAGTTAAATTGGTTGTGAGAGTCCCTAATTTTCATCTGAACAAGATTCCGAAGCTTGCAGAATTCCGCTTGTGTACTATTATTCCTGGTTCTTCTTGCTAATCTACGTTTCGTGTCCCTTTTTGGAATATTATTTGACAGAAAGACTATATTATAACTGTTAGAAATAACCAAAAACTACTAAAATGAGAATGAGTGTAGAAATAAAAACTGTGACTATTATTTCGTGTTTTTCTTACAGAAAATAATTGAAATAAAAATTATATCGGTAAATACTAGATCTTATACATACATTTCCTCTGTTAAGGTTTTCATTGATTTTAAAATTACGCACGCTTTTTAATTTTTTCGACCAATCCGAACGTGACCATAAACATCGCCAGCTCCCTCAGCCGTCCATGTTGCTCTGATTGTGAGTGATTTTCGTCCTTTTGGAGTACGCGTAATGGCGTTTCAGCTGTAATACTTTAAAAGTGCTTCAGCCAAAAAGTGAAAGAAAGATAGATATTGTGCCCTCCTCGCGGGTTGTATTTAATCAGACAAAGGTTAAGTTGGAAGCAAAATTTCCACCAACACCTTATACGAATGAAACGGTCGAATTTTTATATCATCTCATCCAAAAGAGGCTTTCACCTTTGGAAAATTGGCTGCTCTATAAGATCAAGCTAATTGGACAAGCAAGTAAGTATTTTAAACAATTATTTTCAATTCCCACTGCAAATCATCTACAATTTTCAACATTGATATTTAAATTGTTAAATAAAAATAATTTATGGTTCAAAAAATGATTTCATGGGTACTGATAAAAAGGGCACTAACGTCAAAATTGAATCTCAATACTATAAAGGCAAAGCAAAGAACACAAATTCTAACCTCAACATGCATGCTTCTCATTTTAAGCTTGAAGTATTAAAATTAAGCCGATTTCCACTCTATAACTACACTTATATAAAAAAAACGAAGAGTCTACGCGTACCGACAAAATCCAGCTATATGTACCGAAATTTTTGTACAAATAGCCCCTCTTCCAGCTCGACTTATTTGTACCGAAAAAATCCAGCGATTTGTGCCGAAATTTCGGTATACATAGCCACGGCCTAAAAAAATGAATGTCACCATAGCAACCGAATAAATATTAAATTTTTAATCACTTCATAAATAAATTTAAATATTAAATTTTGAGGTCAGACCAGTCATCTAAAATTCTAAATTTACCATCTTTTTATTAATATTTTCAAATAAATATATGTGTCATTGGATTTTTGTTTGTTTTAGACTGAGATTCAATCATTCTTCCTGATATTGACAACAAAAGGTGAAATTTTTATAACGATACAGATTAACATCACATATATTTCAAAAACTTACGATGAAGGTGTTGAGAAGATTATTCACATTTCTACATTTCTGTAAAAGTTTCCCTGCATATACTTGTCGAGTAGCTCTTGGTGAAATTTTCCAAACTCTGCTTTCTTTACTTCGGCTTTTAGACGTAAAGCATCTAGGTGAAGTAATGCACTTTCCTCACTTCTGATGTTAAAATTCAGGCCAAGGTTCTCGGCTGCTTGCTCCGCGGCTTTGTAAAGGAACGCTCCTTCGCCAATCATCTCGCGATTCCTGACCATCTTTAGGAGTGGATCTCTGACATTAGCAATGATGTAAGCTGTACTTAGAACAATTCGGTTATGAAGACACAGGAGATTCAGAAGTGTTCGTCCGCCTTGACGGCGTGAAATGTATAATCGCGGAACTGGCGAATTGATATGCAAGCTTTTATGCATATGCATGATCTTACGTGTGGTGACATCAAGGGCCTTAAGCTCGTTCTTCGTCCATTGAATCACCTCAAACGAGTAGAGTAGAACCGGGACGGCAAGCATGTTAGTCGCAGATACCTTGTTCAACGCCGACAGATTGGAAGACCAAATCTGTCGAAGAAGATGCTTGTATCTGCTTCGGAGAGACTCCTCCACTGATGTTACGTCCTGAATGCGGCTTTGAGGCACACCCAGGTATGTATAGGTCTCTCCTGTGTTAAGAAGTCTAATAACACATATATCCACAAGCTCAGGATCCTTCGGAAAACCAGTAATCTTTCTTCAGGTCATCCATATAAAACACATGAGTGACCTTATGCTCGTGCTGATTAGTGTCGCCACAGAGGTATCCAGGAGAATTTGGTAGTGCGGGAGATAGAGGCAGAAGTGTGACGCGAAAAAGCAAAGGGGCTCATGGTATCACCTTGAAAGACGCCCCTCTGGAAGGTGACGTTGTTCGTTATCACACGATAATTTCTAGATGAGATAGTAAATCTAGTTTTCCAAAGAGGCATCAATCTCTCTATGCATCTCACTATGTGTGGATGTACCTTCAAACTTTCTAACAGACAGATGATAAGTCTATGAGAGGTTGAATCGAAAGCTTTCCGGTAGTCAATCCAGGCCATTGACAGGACGCGCTGATGGGACGTAGCGTCTTTACAGACACACCTGTCAATCAGATGGATGCAGATGGCTGTCATCCTTGGGTCGCTTCGTGTCCTCAGGACACACGAGGGTTTCGCCGGCCTGTCGTTGTGATTTCGTCGTGCCATGTGACCACCCATATCACGGTTGTGAGACGTGGCCATAGGTGTGACTTGCCGCGGTTCTACTGGGGGCTATTGACATTTTTTAGATGGCAGTTGCTCTCAGTGGGACCCTGCTCAAGCGATAAAAAATAATGTCCTATCGCATGACTTGACTTTGTTAGTTAGTTTCATGTTTTTTTTATTTTAGTATCCGAATCCGAGTACAAGGCCAACAAGACATTTATCACTATCGATCCATGCAAATACAGTCCAGTCGCCTATGTTTATCTGGTTGCAACGTTCTACATAGTCTACGTTTCTAAATTGCTGTGAACCAGACTTTCTATATAATTCGTATTCAGATTCACGGTTCCCCTGAAGCCTGTCACTATTCAAATAGCGCGTACCTTCATTCAACAGCAGATCGATTGAATATTTGCGTACCACGGTTCCTCTTCCTGCGGAATCTCTGCGGAATCTCTGATTCTAGGTGTCCTTGTAGACTTGATAAGATTGTCGGATCTTGTAGCAATTCGGGATTTGAATTTCCTTCATTGGCTACTTTTACTTCAGACTGATTGACATTACTAGCAAAATCCAGTTGTACATCGTCGAATTCAGCTTCCTTCTCGTCTTCGTTTTCACCAAAAGTTAGATTAATATCCGTCGAAGTGCATGAGAGAGGAAATTTATCTGCGTTTGGCATCCTCATATTTAATTCAAGAGTACACATTAGGAATGGTGTATCTCGTTTTTCCATATTCATAATCTATATGATTTCACTGTTGTTCGGCAAAGCACAAGTATCGCTGCAGATCAAATTTTCTTATATTTTATCCATATCCTGACACTCAAATGAAGCATTTAAAACCATGATTCGAGAAAACTTAAAGTTCTCATCCGCATCAAACTTGGTCACTGAAATGTCTCCTTTTAATTGGATTCGTGCAATTCAATTGATACATTATAGCAAACTAAAATACACCATTCTGCACAAGGTAGTTGTAATTGACCTTAATTCGCGGAAGAAACTCTCGCATGTTTGACTTCGATACAGCCATGATAAAAACAGTTCAGGGGTCTTGTTATCTCGATATAGAAGTATTGCCCTCACCAGACATTGAGCGTTAAGTTCGAAAATAAAATTTATTAGCTCGAGCACAATGCCCTCTTGTTGTTAAAAAATGTCGTAAATAACTTTCTTTTTAAAAATTCAATTAATTCAGAAAACATAGTTGAATTACATAAAAAACATGTTTCAAAATTTTTTCTCTTTTGCCTTATCAAGGGTTTGTTTGCGCTTGAAGTCATATAAATGTATGTCTCCTTGTTCGGTCCAGAACCTGAATGACAATTTGCGTAAACAAACATATGCATTCTAAAAATATTCAAAAAAGCACATCTTATTTTAATATGGATGTCAATTAATGTCAATATAAAATGTTTGAATTTAATAAGACAATAGTAAAACATCTCTTACCTGTTGACATTTGTAGCGATCGCAGTGATAGCCGGTATAGTCTGATTATCAGCTGCTCATTTTTTTTTCACTGGGCGCGTGCGCGAAAACGAGTTCGCGTCCGAGACGATAAGGAAGGCAAAATTTTGCGAGCGGGACAACCAGAGATTGGCAGGGACTGCACGAAAGACTGCAAAAGATTCGAAGAGAATGTAGCTGAGATTGTGTCGTCTCGCAGTCGTAAGAAATCTTAGTGCACAACCACTTGGACATATATGTGAAATGGCTATCGACTGCACGGAGAAAATTGAGATTGAAGAGTTCCATGTTCAGTACACAAATTGTTTAATCATTACCAAAATTCAGAAATAGATGCACAAGACACGGGAAGGATTGAAAAAGTACACACTAATCATTAAAAATTTGTATCTCTCTTGCTCAGAACCTTATCTTTTAATACTTTAAAGTTTATTGTATACACTTCACATGTTCCCACCTACCATTCAAGTGCTTGGGCTTTTGCACAAATGAGAAACTAGTCTCTCCTAAAAAGTGCGTTTTATCAAAAAAGAATAGAAAGCATAAATTATTATACTTTCTAGAATCAATCATGGAAATCTATGTATCGTGTCCAGCCTCTGGTCACTAGATAGCCAGAGTTGAAGTATCATATTCTGATCCTGCTCTGAGACACCGCCAGACGGCGTTGCGGTTTTCCCTGCCTACGTGCTTTGTTTTAATTTTAAAATTTGACAGTTATGTCGGTAAGTTTCAGAAAATTCATTTGATAGAAAATTTAATCATGAAACCTCTACAGACTCCAAGTGACAAACTGAAGTGTTACATATTAGATTTCCATCAATGCGTCGGGAAAAAGCTAATCATTTTCCTATCGATGGGCAAATGTTGCTGAAAGTTTAAAATGAATACCACTTTAAACATTAAAATATTCTCTTGTCATTTCACTGTCAGTGCTTTATAAAACACAATTTTATTTGAAAACCAAGAGAAAAATAATTAGAAATTCATAAATAAATATTCTAATCATTATTTATGTATTTTTATTTGCTATTTCTTGATTTCTTATAATTTGATTTACTTTTTAAGTTAATTTAAAAATTTCTATTATTATTATTATTATAATCTTAGGGATCCGAAATACCGCTATGAGGCGCTACTGGCGATTATCTTCCTTCATTTTTAAAGCATTAAGTGACCAGAGGCTGATCGTGTCTCAGTTGTCGGAAGGACGAAGTCTTAATCGAAGTATCGTTTATAGTGCTCTATTGGGAACTCGACTGAGTTTGCAGCAGTCCAGTAATCATTCCTGGATGCCCCGCACTGAATAATGTTCGGACAGCACCGAACCGAGTAGGGAGGTCGGACCATGTTTACTTTATGGTTTTGGAGTCGCTGAATCAAAATCCGTAGTCTAAAAAACTCCAGCACGTCAAGGATTTGATTTCAAAAGAAACTCATGAAATTTATTCATCCGTCTTATGCGTGTCTGCAGTCAGGGCATCTCCTCACGGTGACGGCGGGCAACAGAGTGAGCCTGTGATCCGGCTCAGTCCCTGGATTACGGCTTTGATGCCGTCAGGGCAGGCGTACGCTAGCGTTTTACGATGCAGAGTCGGATCCTCAGGTTTCGGGTTCAGCGACCCCAAAAACTTATAATAAACATGGTCTGATCTCCAGACCCAAAAAAATATTTTTTTTGTGTGGCTATCTAATCAGTGGGGTGACGGACAACTTTGCACGTAGCAACTTTGCACGTGCCCAACTGCGCACGTCGATGGCCGGACGGACAACTGTGCACGTCTATCTGTGCACGTCTAAGACCACAGGAGCCCATCTGTGTACGTCGAAATTTCGACGTGTACAGTTGTCATTTGGACAACTGTGCACGTGCACAGATGGTACTTGGACAACTGTGCAAGTCGGAATTTAGACGTGCACAGATGGTACTTGGACAACTGCGCACGTCGAAATTTAGACGTGCACAGTTGTCACTTCGACAACTGTGCACGTACACAGATGGTACTTGCACAACTGTGCACGTCGAAATTTAGACGTGCACAGATAGACTCTAGTGCACTTTACCGTGCACAGATGTCACTTTCCAGAGAGTTCAAGGAATTCAGAGAATTCAAAGAATTCAGAAAATTCGAAGAATTCACAGAATTCGAAGAATTTACAGAATTCAAGGGATTCAGAGAAAGCAAGGCATTCAGCAAATTCGAGGCATTCAGCAAATTGAAGGAATTCGACAAACTTGAGTAATTCAGAGAATTCAACGAATCCAGGGAATGCAGAGAATTCAGGGAATTCAGAGGATTGAAGTAATTCAGAGAGTTCGAAGAATTCAGAGAATTTCTTGCATTCAGAGAATTCAAGGGATTCGGAGAATTCAAGGTATTGAGCAAATTGAAAGCATTCAGCGAATCCAAGAAATATAACAAATTCAAGGAATTCAGAGAATTGAAAGAATTCGAGTAATTCTGAGAATTCAAGGGATTCAAAGAATTCAAAGGATTCAAGGAATTAGGAAAATTCAAGGTATTCAAAGAATTCAAGGGATTCAGAGAAAGCAAGGCATTCAGCAAATTGAAGGCATTAGGCTAATTCAAAGAATTCAGCGAACTCAAGAAATTCAGAGAATTCGACGAATTCAACGAATTAATAGAATTCAGAGAATTAAGAGAATCAAGGAAATTCAGGTTATTCAGGTAATTCAGTGAATTGCGAGAATTCAAGGAATTCAAAGAATTCTAGACATTCAGCAAACTTGAAGGCATTTCGCGAATTATAGAAATCCAGCGAATTCAAGGAATTCAACGAATTCAAGAAATTCTAAGAATTCAGAGAATTCAAAAAATTTAGCGAATTCAACAAATTCAAGGAATTCAGAGAAAGTAAGGCATTTAGCAAATTGGAGGCATTCAGCGAATTGAAGGAACTCAACGAACTCAAGGAATTCAGAGAATTCAACAAATTCAACAAATTCACAGAATTCAGAGAATGAAACAAATTTAACGAATTCAAGGAATTCACAGAATTCTTCAAATTTAACGAATTCAAGGAATCTAGAGAATTCAAGGAATTCAGAGAATTTAAGTATTTCAGAGAGCTCAAGGAATTCAGAGAATTCAAAGAGTTCAGAAAATTCGAAGAATTCACAGATTTCAAGGAATTCAGAGAATTCAAGGGATTCATAGAAAGCAAGGAATTCAACAAATTGGAGGCATTTATGTCGAACAAAGAGAGATTTTCATATATCTTTAATAATTGGAAAAGAATAATTTTTTAAAAATAATATTTGAAATATTTTCAAACTAACATTAAGAAAGTTAATACGCTCTATTCCACCAGGATTGGATAATTTTAACTGCTAACAATTTATTAAGTATAGATACTAAGGTTCACCCTCGTATAAACCCTTACGTAACACGGTTCGCCAGAAGGAAGTTTAAATGAAAATGCTGTGTTGCCTAAAAATTCATGTTGATTATGATTTCTAGATGCACCAGGAATGTTCTGATCTAGTTTTCAAAATCAGTTCACGTGGCCGATTTATTAAAAATGGGATTTGAATTAAAAAGTATTATTTTATCTCTGTTATTTCGTGAGGTTGGTGCGATTGATACGAGATGTTTAATCTTCATACAATTTAACCTGACTTGCGATGACAGAAAAGTGCCGCTTTTTCGCATACCTTCATCCAAAAAATTATATATTTTCCGAAAGGCTTCTTGAAACACAATTAAAAATTTATGAGCTTTTTAATAAATAATAATTTACACAATTTTCTTAGTTTGTTATTTGAAGTAATTTGAATTTAAAAACTTCACGAATCAAAATAAACAAACACAACCTTTAATTTGAAACAACTGCGAGAAAGTCGCAGAGTTGCCAATTTTGACAGAGACATTTTTTGTAATTTTCCGATTATCTACTGTTGGTTATCTACTGTTGGAAAATGTAATATTCAATAAAATGTCCTTAAATATTCATAAATATTGAAGAAAAAACACTTTGTATTTATAAATATTGTTCATTAAACTTCAAGCTTTGATCCTAATGTATAAACATGTCATGAAAATATTTCATTAAGTTCAAAAGTTATGAATAAAGAAGAGGTGAAATTTTTTTTTTTCAGGTTAAAAATAAATTTTTTGCTCTCACGCACTAACTAATTATAAAATTTCAATGAAACTTTGTCAGAAGGTAGAGTGTCCTTGCTGAAACGTTATACTCAAAAAATTAATGAACATTTGTTGTCAATTTTCCAGTTAATTAAGATTATCTACTGTAAATCATTATCTATTGTAGGGTGGTCTCCCCTACGTCAAATATCAGCTGATGATTCATGTGAGTTACAAAATGATTCAAATTTATCTGATCGTCAATTGCGTGATTTTTCAAAATTTATTAGAAAAAAAATATATAACTTGGATGAATTTTTTTATTCAAATACATTTGACTTTCAGTTTATAAAAAATGAGGTGGTTACAGAAGTACCAAGCTGTGCTGTTGTTTGTAATGATTTAAGGCTGTTTGTAAAACATATTATTGACAGTCGCAATATTTTTAATTTTCACTTGAATTTTGGCATTGACGGTGGTGGAGGTTCTTTGAAATTCACTTTGGCTATTGAATCAAATAATAAAGATAGTATCTGTCTCACAAAAACTTCTAAAAACTCTGAAAAATGGAAGGATACTGGAGTGAAAAAGATATTTATTATTGCCCTTGCCCCAGATACACAAGAAAATTCCAACAATGTGAAACTTCTGTGGTCAGAACTGAAAATAAACAATTGTTTGCTTGAATATCCTGGAACAATTACAACCGACTTGAAACTAGCAAACATAATTACTGGTTCAACAAATAACGCAAGTTATTGCCCGTGTATTTGGTGTGATGTCGCAAAACCTAATTCAAGTTCATGTGGTACTTTGAGAACATCAGCTAGTTGTCTTTATAATTATAATGATTGTTGTAATGATGGAAGAGTAGAAAAAAAAGATTAAAGATTTCAAGAATTGTGTCAATTCACCTTTGTTTTGTTCAGAGGAAGATCAATTAATTTTGGATGTAATTCCTCCTCCAGAACTGCATCTTAGTAACTGCATAAACTGTATCCTGATATTGGTTTAGCTGGTTGCATGGCGTACGTAGATACTTTTCGAAAGTTCAAAACAGTCGTTGACGACTGTTTTTCACTGAAATAACGACCAGATTTCGAACAACATATTGAAGAATTTCAAAAAAGTTATAAAATTTTAGGAATTCCAGTAACACCAAAAGTGCATACGATTTTTCATCACGTAGCATAATTTTGTTCAAAACATAAGATGGGCCTAGGATTTTTTGGAGAGCAAGCTACAGAATCTGTGCATCATGGCTTCAATGAAAAGTGGAAAAATTATGAAGTATCGAAACTTAAAGAAAATTACAAGACGAATTTACTTCGAGCTGTGCGCAGCTATAATAGTATGCATGTATAGGATTCATGGAAGCTTATTTTCATTATAACATTCATTCTATTTGATAAACATCTACTAAACATTTTTTAGTAATTTCTTTGTACTCTTTATGTATTACGTTATGTAAAATATTTCAATGAGAGATAGTTGTTTACTCATTTATTATTATATTCATACAATAAAAATTTTGATAATCGTAACATAATATTTGTTCATTCAAATCCTATTTTTGGTATTTTATATTATATTTTTTATATTATTATTTTTTATATTATATTTTTTATAGCGAATCAATCTTTTTGTAGATTTGAAGCTTGATAAAGAAAAAAAGAAATCCTATTTTCAATAAATCGGCCACGTGAACTGATTTTAAAAACTAGATCAGAACATTCCTAGTACATCTAAAAATCATAATCAACATGGATTTTAAGGCAACACACCATTTTCATTTAAACTTCCTACCGGCGAACCGTGGTAAGGACATAAACGTGCACAGTTGGGCAAGTGACATCCGTGCACGTGCTCAGTTGGGCAAGGGAGATCTGTGCACGTGCAGTTAGGAAAGTGACATCTGTGCACGTTAAAGTGCACAGGAGTCCATCTGTGCACTTCTTTATTTCGACGTGTACAGTTGTCCAAGTGACAACTGTGCACGTCTAAATTTCAACGTGCACAGTTGTCATTTGGACAACTGTGCACGTGCACAGATGGTACTTGGACAACTGTGCACGTGCACATATGGTACTTGGACAACTGTGCACGTGCACAGATGGCACGTGCACAGTTGTCCGTCTGACCAACGACGTGCACAGTTGTCCGTCTGGCCATCGACGTGCACAGTTGGGCACGTGCAAAATTGCTACCTGCAAAGTTGACCCCATCCCTAATCAGTGTCACTGAAAAAACTTCTAAGATCTACTAGTAAGTGAAATGTCATCCATCTGTAACAACCATCACAACTGAGCCGTTATCTGCAAGAACAACTTAAGTTGTTTTTGCGGAGAATCTCTAAAATGTTCCCCTGGTTTTTTGGTTTTTTCAACTTCTAGATTTTGAATGAGTTTTGTATGTTTACGCACACGATACGATGCTCAGCCTGTACCGCTGGGATCGTCTCCCAAAATTGGCAATTTCAAGAATACGATTTTCTAAATCTCTGATTCAAATAAACAATCTGCGATTAATCAACTCGAACTCTCTAGGTTATAAGTTAGCCACAAATTTTCATCACAGTTATAATAAAAATATGTGATGATTTAGGTACTGTAAAAAAAAGTATTATTTCAGGGCTAATTTCAGGTATTAAATAAGACTCAGAAAGAACAGTCTCGAAGGGCACTAAAATGAGACCATAGGACGGAACCAGTGGTGGCACTCTCATGTATCGTTTTGAAGACTTGGGTTCAAAATCAGCGCCATCTAGCGGTTCCACCGGACACTATAAGTAAACAAACCTACAAATCCCTGACAGAAATTGCTTCTAAACTCTGCTCTCCACAAATTCTCGTGAACATTAAATTTCACTTAATTTCGTGCAAATAAACTTTCAAAATAATCAATATTTATAAATATAAGAAGATTGTTCATACGTAAAATATATATTGAAATATTAGAAGTATGATTTGTTGTGATGTAAAGAATTAATTGGCTTCAAATTTTAGATTATTTTTGTAGAATAATATTTTGTATTTGTCTAACAAAAAAATTTTATAAACGGCAAACGTTCCTTGAAGAAAAAACTTCCTTATCGCTCAAAAACACTTTTTTTTATATCCTTTTTAAGTTATTTGTTACTGCTTCAAAATATGAAAACAGCAAAGTGACCTCAAATCAAGTAAATGGTTATTTTTCTCTTAATTCAATACTTACCAATGACATTTTATACAACAAGCCCTGTAGCTAAAAAAATTTAGGATGTCCTAAAGACGTCTTCGGGACATCCCTGCGAAACGTCTGTTGGAAAATGTCTTTTGGAAATCCTAGGGATGCTCTTAAGACGTCTAATGCCAGTACGAAAGATGTCCCGGGAATTTTCTATGGCTTTTAGACGTATTTAAGACATCTTTAGGACATTGGACGTCTCAGAGACGTTGATTGGCCTGACATTGGACTCTTAGGAATGTCCCAAGGACGTTCTCGGGATGTTCATGGTTTTGTGCCCACTGGGGGGTTAACCCTACAAATTCAATTTGACACTTCAACTAATGTCCAATTTCAAGATTTCGAAATATTTGAAAATATGATGGTTGCACATGCGCATTGCATTATACTGACTGTCAGCGCCACCTAGCGGTTCCCTCGGACACTAAAACATAATTCCTTTAAAACTATACATGGGAGTGCCACCACCATGCCCAGATTCATTTTTTTTTACATTTACAATAACATTATGAAGTTCTCCTATTCAAAAACAGGAGACCTAAAAAATGATACCGCAAAAGAAGAGTTCTCTAGTTTTTACAGTGATGTCCACTGATACTACTATACTTTCTCTCCTCTCCGCATCAGTACTGAATGTGCTTAGAATATTTTTAGAATTTCTTCTACTTCACGAAAATAAAAATGAATATTACTATTGAAATGATAATAGTTCATAATAATAATTATTATTATACCAATCTTATGAACGAATGGTACATTACAATTTTGATATTTGAAATATTTGGTTCTTCCAGTCAATTAATCTTTTTCATCTTCTTTACATGCTGATTCTGAACGATATATCGCACCTTAGGATCCCAGATTTACTTATAATGGAACCTCATTTCTTTGTTTCCAAGAAATATGCGGTGAAAATTAGGATACGGTTCTTTGGACCAAGAAATCACATCATCCAATGAAGACAACTTTTACTCCAGCCAATAAGCTTTCATTCGTTTGAAAGAAATACTTTCTTGCCTTAGGAACACAGTTGACTATATGAACTACCCAATTTTTAACACAAATCTTTTTTCTTACCAGCGATAACATCTTTCCTTCGCTTAGATGATATTTCACTGACTAGAATAAATATTAATTTGAAACAATAATTTCATACTTTTGATGTATATATAAATATTTCTTTGTCTCGAATGAATGTTTTATAGGACGTATTCAGTACGATCATTTTTTTCAATGACGTAAATATTCTTTGGTACTAGATTTTTGTCTCAGTGTAACAATAAAGCAGTAACGTGACTTTATTCATTAATTTATTGTATCACCCAAACGCAAAATGTTTCATTTGTTCAGGAAAATGTAATAATAATAGACTCTAATAAGTGTTCTAAGCAAAAAGAATGTATGACTCTCTTAACGTAATTGTTTATAAAAACATTTGTGAATGATTACACCTTAATTTTTTTCCATATTTTATCGCGAGATGATCACACAAAAACCCAGAGTATCAAGACGTTGCAAATATCTGCCAACCAATATATGTCTCAAATGAAAGCTATTTTTAGGCAAATAATTACGTCATAAAATATTTTATCATATCTTGTGTCTTTTTTACAAAAATAGAGACTTTTTGAGTATTATTTTGCAAGAATAAAACGAAAAATGCGTAACTCATCAAAAAGTGGTCTCCAAGAACTTTGTAGACTTTTTTTAGGTGAATAATTTCTTTCCTTAATATTTTGTTCTATCTTGTGCAATTTTTCCAAAAATTTAATTTTTTTAATTTTTAATATTATTTTTCATGATCAAAATAAAAACTACGCGAAGTATCGAAAAATGGTCAGAAAATTGTTGTGGAAAATAGCTTTTCATGTTTTCTGTATCATGCATAGTTTGATTGCAAAATAGAATTATTGCTTACAAGTATTGTCTTTTTCGGTGGATGAATCCAAAACCCTTGGTCAAAAAAGGCGTGCTAACGAAATTAAGCTTTCTTATTGGTCTTTAAGAATGCGTGCAAAACTGAAACTCAATCTGATTAGTTTTCAATAGTTATCCAGTATCTAAATGACGACAAAGCTGACGACAACGACAACGCCATTGACAAGACAGACACCATCATAAAACCTGTCTTGTCGGATTCAGGGGTTCTTGGAACGTGAAGATTAAATGAAATTTGCGATGAATAGTTTTCACATAAAACTAATATCTTCTCATTATGACGAAAATGTAAAGAAGTTTATATTCCAGTACTAACCGGCCGCAAGATACATTACAGAGAAACCATCTCTTTGCCAATTTAAGATGAATCATTGCAGTCCAATTCTATCGCATGCCCTGGAATTGATTTGAAAGTTAATTCAAAATTAATGCTAGTAAAATTTGAGAGAATTCAAGAGAATGTTAGGAAATTTAAGCGATTTGAGATAACTACAATGAACTCAAGATCACTTAAACGAGTTAAAAATAATTCAAGGTATCACATATTATAGGAACCTGTAATCCTTTAAAATATTTGATACTGGAATTGCTGGTACATTCCGTTTATTTCCAACCTGGTGGGTTCGTTCTGAGCTTATAAAATATTGGATATTTGTATCATGAAGAGCCCCTATCGTAACAAAAATTAGCACTTCATTTATTCGGACGTCCGAATTTTATAATTGAAATTAAAACTGAAAGAATTTAATCCGCAGGAGTATGAAGGCGGAGGTTCTCAGATTAAGTGAACTTCGATGTGGGAATTGCCAATGTTGCAATGCTAGAGAAGCCATGGCGCGTGGGTATTTAGTCGTAATGAAAGAGCGTCGCAATTACGTCGCCGGTCGCTAGGGAGCCATATTCTGATACACAATACAGATGCGGTGCACGGCTTCTAATAAACTAAACAGGACAATATTACGCTATGCAGTGTTACCCGTTGAGTTATTGACATTCTGTTTCCTAGAACTTCTGACCAACTACAATAGACATGTCAAAAGTCATGTCATGTATGCTTAATATCTACAATACGAGGATACTCATTAAGGTAGTTCAAGCATTACGTAACGCCTTTTATTCCCCCCGCCCTTCTCCCGGTAATGCTTTTTTATATGTATGTATTTATGTATACCATTAGGCCATTTCCCTTTCGAGTTAGGCGTGACACTACCCGATTCGGGTAGTGTTTCTAGGTGAATAGTTTCTTGTTGTAAATAACTACAAGTGTGGGCTCACCACATCCACGACGGGCCAACAACACGCAGTAGTATTCCCGAATGGTCACCCATCCAAGTACTAACCGCGCCCAACACTACTAAACTTCAGTGATCTAACGAGAACTGGTTTTTTCAGCGTGGTATGGCCGTTGGCGGTAATGCTTTTTTATATAAAGTTTATATAATAATAACATAATAAGACCCATGGTCGTCACGTAATACTTCAACGGAACCATGATGAATTTACTATAACAGGGTAAATGGCGAACACAAAACCTAGATAATCCCATGTTATAATTTTTTCGCTCTTATCATTGAACGTAATGTACACAAAACATGGTGTAAAGTAGAAAAATGATCAGAAAGTAATTGCATTTTCATGAAACCTCAACAATAAATCTAGTAGATTGCATTCTTTAAAATCGTGAAAATTACCTTAAGCTAGTATCCCCAATAGGATGTGATGAGACTAATCCAGAGCTTTCTGCTATTTATCAGCCTCCTAAATGTTTCTACCATCAGAATGGAAGAATTTTTAAAATAGGCCAAGACATTAATGTCATCCTCGCTGCATGCCATTTCATAAAGGTAACGATGTCTTCGCACGGCGCTGGGGTAATTAGAGAGACTGTAGCGTTATCAAACAAAGAAAAGAAAAAGCCTCTTGTTGGTGGCGTAGTATTTGGAATGCAGCTGGTTAGAGCGCACTAAATATCTCGTAAAATGCATCACGCTATTGGCTTCAGAAAAACCCTAGATTGCTTTTAAATTTCCAAATTGCGGACTAGCATTTTTTTACATCGCATGCTTGTCATAACCGCCTTTTGAAGCTGAGTTATTGAACCTCAATAGTGAAGAATGTTCGTAATCGGCAGAGGAACTTAGTAACGGTCATTGGGAATCTTATCTTCAGGACATTCAAATCACGCATCAAGTCCCGCAGACGCTGTTCCACAAACTACGTAACACGGTAATGGCGGTTCGTGCCACTGATTACAATATTCAGATTTTCCAATCTCCATATGTAGGCGCAGCTCACTATATGTCGTGATCAGAGCAGGAATGTTCCCCCGGCTAGAACGGAAAACGTATTATACAATGCATCAATGAATTCACGAGGTACTTCTTTGAGTAGGCTCATATCGATCACGCGAGAATTGGCAAGCCCAAACTTCCTTGGTCAAATAGATAGTAAAGTTCTTTTGTTGCAAATTGTAGCAGAATCCAATTATCGTCAAGTCAATCGATACTCGACAACGTGGGCCAGAGACCGACCCTAACCACCCTACTAAAAAAAGTCAGGAATCGTCACGAATGGTCAGAAGTTCTGACGATTCCTGAACATCCTGACCGTTCCTGACGATTTCTGAAGATATGCTAATTCACATCCCATCAGGTAGCTCATCGGCTAGGACCGCAGGTAGGCAACCCAAAAGGATTAAAAATTTTAAATAATTTTCTTTCAAACTTGCATATACAGATTCAAAAGTTAGAAATTCAGAATCTACGGGTTTTGACGATTTCAGATACCTAAAAATTGTTCTAAAAAATTTAAAATTAGATCAAATATCATGTATCTTGTAAAGAGAAAGAGATACGTCATAACGGACAAAATTTAAAGATTCACCTTCAGAGTCTTTCAATATATAAATATTATTAATTAATTATAAGTAAAAAGAGAATATGCATAAATAAATATAAATAAATAATATAAATAACCTGGGAAGTATAAAAGGGATTAGGTTTTATGAAATTCCATTCTTGGACCCCTAATAAAAGGATTATCCTTCGAACCCAAGCTCTGACGATTTCTGAACATTTGTCACAAATTCTGACTTTTCCTATGACGATTTCTGTCGAGAAACGTAACAAAGGTGGTCAGAAATGTTCAGAAGTCCTGACTTTTTTTCTGACGATTCCTAACTTTTTTTTAGTAGGCAACCCGAAGTCATTAAGTCATTTTACCCAAGAGGCAACATTCTCTACAAAATACAAGTTTTTTACACAGATATATTTCTATTTCGCATTTTCCGAGCCACTAGTACACCTTTATGATTTTCTAGGAAGTTTTTGTTAATTTAGCTACATTTTGATTTGCTTATATATTCGGGTAGGTTTTTAGTATGCTCGTCTTTATAATATCTTTACTAGTATTCACCTGTAATATTTTGCCAGAGTGCTTGAAATAAACAGAAAATCATTCTTTATAGATGATTACGAAATTAGTAGAAACTAACTAGAAGAATCAGAAAGTTGCACTCACTGATGAGGCGCGAAATGCAAACAATCATGCACACAAAGCTATTTGAAGATATAGAGCGTTATCGATGTGCCAGGTAACTAGCAATTAGCCGAGATATAATCGTGATTGGCTATGTGGTAGGTCAGGATCTATCGTTAACCTCAACTGACAGGCTTTCCGCCTTTGGCTAGATCGCTGGGAAAGCAGACAAGCGGTGATCGCTTTACTCATGAAAGGCATGGAGACATCTGGACCAGAGATTAAACGCGTCATATATTCTATCAGGCAGCACTATAACCTCCCCGGATATTGGAGCTGGCTCGAGTCGATATAAAGGTACGGCACCACTTCTCTTGAACTTAACTGGTCTGTTGATTTTGAAACGTCCCGATCAAGAACTTTGATAAACTTCGAATTAACAGTTTGGCCTCGGGCATTTCTAATGCAAACACTAGATTTTACTTACTGAAACTTCAGGATACACTCTCGGAATTAGAGTTGCAGTGCATCAAAGACTGTATAAAGTACTTAGTTTGCAAAGTTTGATTGATTTTGTTATATGGCGTAGTGCAAATATTGAAATATTTCACATATGCAACTATAACAAAATTAACGCGTTTTATATGATAATTTTAAATATATATATATATATATATATATATATATATATATATATATATATAATGAAGTTATTTACAGTAAATCTCTGCACTTCATACTTTCGGACTGTCGAAAAAATCATAGTTGTCAATTTTCAAATTCTTACCTCAATTAGAAGGTATTGGTTTCATGTAAAAATGGACTATCGCGGATTTCATCAAATCTTGACGTTTTCAGACTTCTTGATTGAGAAAGAATTGGATTTTACATCGGTGTCTGCCATACAAAAAAATTTTTCACCTCGAAAAGATCTACAAATTAGCTTCAGAATATTTTTCGATAGGACGCATAGTTTTTGTTCAAATCGTAAAAAATGTTATAAAAAATACAAAATGTCATTTTCTGCCTTTTCAAGAGAAACGATCTTCAAGTTTTGACATACACCAATATTTTAAGTATCAAATTTATTCACTTTTTAATAAGTAAATTTATTGAACTAAATACAAAAACCTTTTTTAATCTATGAACAATAAGCAATCATTGATAACAATAACAAGTGAAAAAACAATTACAAGCAATAGGAAATAATAAAGTAAATAAATATTAAAAAGGCATAGGCGGAATCGCCTTTTTTATATCCTGAGACCCCTATTCATACCCTAAATCATCTTTCCTGTCCACTGGGACTCCTTTGCAATCCAGCATCTTCTTTCCATCTCCTCAGACTACTTTTAGAATCCAAAATCCCCATTTTCATCCCCTCAGCTCCTTTTACAATTCAACCTCCATTTTCCGACCTTCTCTGACTGTCTAGAAATTAAAACTATTGAAATTGGAATCAAAAATAAACAATTAATAGATCAATAAATGCAAACAATTTGATAAATTTTTTTGCATATTTTTAAAACTCGATCCTTAAAAAATGTCTAAAATAAGAGAAAAGGGGGATAGGGTCGTAGTTGCAACGAATATTGAATAGATTATTATCATTTTCAGGTATTGCGATTTCATGCAATAATGAAAGTTTATGATATAAGTCTCATACCGATTATTTTCAAAGTCTAACTTCTTTAAAACTATACACTGAAAAAAATTTTTGTTTGAATCAAACAAATTATTTCTTCGATATAGGGTCAAACAAATGATTGTTTGATTCAAAGAAATTTGTTGTTTCTCCGTACTTATTTGGTTCAAACAAATTTTTGGTTAGTTTAAATAAATCCCTTGTTTAAATTGAGTAAAGTTCTTGTTTACATTGAACATATGGTTTTTAAATTAATTATAGATGTTGTTCAAGTGAAGTAAATCTTTTTCGTTTTACACTCAACCTCAATATTGAGCATTCTTTACGAAAATAATGTATAAGCTTGATCATATCTTTTTTGTTAAGCATAATTATCGTTATATATGTAAAAGCATGAACATTTATTCAATTCGAATGTTAACTTTAGTTCATTTATCAATTAGGCTTCTCACTTCCGAATTAAAAAATCATAAAGTAGCATAATGAGAAATGAACTAAGGTTAGATATTTGATTTGAACTTATAAATGAGTGATCCTGCTTTCAAGTATACAGCGATAATTACAATAACTAAAAAACATGATCAATTTCATAAATCAACTTTATGGAGAAGCGAGGTTAGAAATAAAAAAGGCTTACTCACCTCCGAAATCTTCAATTATATCCAAAATGTATTTTGTATTTATTCATGAAATGTTCCTAGGGCCGTATGTAAAGCTCCAATATTCAAGTAGTTCCAACACTAGAGATATTGCTTCGATTTTTCAATTAATTTCAAGTTTTCTTACACAACACTGAAAAAAGAACAATGCTTTCAAATTAATCAAAGAATAAATCAATTTAGATTGAATGTTAGTGCCGCAGGGAAACCTGACGGGGCAGCGCCTTAGCTTGCCTAGCGGCATTTTGTAGCGCTGTTTTGCATTACAAATTTTGTTTGAATCGAATAAATATTTTTGTGAATTCAAATGAACAAATCTGGAGAAAATGCATTGTTTATCAAAAGCCAATTTTTTGTTTGAATCAAAAAATTCTGCTAAATAAATTATTTGTTTCAAGCAATAAAGGAAATACTTTCCATTTCTTAAAATTGAATAAAAATTTTTTTGCAACACCCACCTCAAAAGTTGACGTTTGCATGCATATAGATGGTGCCTAAAGTACCTTATTTGAGGAGACTGTGCGTAAAAATTTTTTCGCGCATGCGCAGTTTGAAGATGGCTTACTTTAGACACTGGTGAAGAAGCTGCGCATGCGCACATTCGAGATGAGGTACTTCAGACACTGGCATAGTCAACTTTAGAAACTGGTGTTGGTATCTGCTTGAAATAAATTTACATTTAAGTTGAGCAAATGATTTAATGATTGAAGTTTTATTTTTAGGGTTTCGTAGCCCCCCCCCCTCCCCTCCGGGAGGTAACAAAGCATAAACGTCAACATTTTCTTTCAAAAATTTTGTTTTTTCAATTTTCTTTCAAACATTAAAAAAAATTTTTTTTTGTAATTTCTTTACTCCACTCCATGCAATATAAAATTGGTATTTTTCGTTACCACCTCCTGACAACTTTTTTGGACAAGCCATTCAAGAAATAGCGTGTGATACACGTGCGCGTAGGTGATTGCTGACTCGTATGATTGCATCATTCGCCTGCGGTTCGAAGCACTCGTCTACGTTATCGCACTCGCTTCGCTCGTGCGCTCACCACCGACTCATGCTTCGAGCCTTCGGCTTATGCTGCAAAATTCACGCTCTCACACAATCACCTATTTTACGCACTTGTATCACAAATAACTATTGCAATTAAGGCAAAAAATTTGTTTCTCTCATTATATGAATTCAAACAAATTTCGTTGTTTGATGCAAACAAACATTTTTCTGAGTGTATTTTTATGGACATATCAACAATAAACACAAAGCAATTCTCTATGAAGTAGCAGATTGTTAATGAAATGATCACAAGTAAAGATACACCATATATAGTGAACACGCCCAAACTACTTTGCAGCGGGTTTCTTTACATGCACTCTGTTAGAAATTTTCGGAAAATTCCGACACATTTAAGAAACTAAAGTAACTGAAATTGACGAAATTATGTTACTGAACACGCAATTCAGTAACTTTTACATTAAATTTACTAAATTTTAATTGAAGTTCAGAAGCGGTATCTGAAAATTATAAATAGTTTCGTAAAATTCCTGAATGGTAACAGAAATATAAGTTATCGTAACCGAAACAAGTGCGCAGTTGCATGCGCACTCCTCTCTTCACGATCCACCTCGGTCGCGTTCATAGCAGACTGTTAGCAGACAAATTATAGTGAATTATAGTGAAGTTACACATCAATTGGAATATAATTCATCATTATAACGGGCTCAGTCCCGAGATATTACCCGACTTAAACTTGAGATACAAAGTGGTAAGACAGCCATTCATTAAGATAAAATAGTATTTACTTGTAATTTAAATGACGCCCTCTTGGATGTAAGTAGGTTAGGTGTACCCACTAGCTGTTCGTCTGCCTTGTAATTCGTTCCCCAGATAGCACAAGAGTTTGCGACAAACTTGCCTAAACCTTGTGATGCAAGGTTCGGAAGCTTGCGTCGCAAGGTTCAGGCAAGCTTCCAGCAAATAAGAAAATGTCCGCCATGCGGCAATATTACGAAGTAAGATTCAGGGAATATTGCCTGGGAAAGTTGCTGAAATCTTAATAAACAATATTGAGGGAATATTTTGTGGCAATGTGCTTCGAAGTTTGCCTGTGAAAGTTGCTGAAAGCTTGATGAACAATATTGAGGGAATATTTTGTGGCAATGTGCCTCGAAGATTGCCTGGGAAAATCGCTGAAAGCTTGATAAACAATATTGAGGGAACATTTTCTGGGAGTCTGTATCGAAGATTGTTGATCATTATTGGGGGAATATTTTCTAAAAATGTTCCTGGAAGGGTTTGAAAAATGTTTTCTTATCTCTATGTAGTAAATTGAAATGTAAGTGAGAAAAAATTAATTAAATTTCGATATAATATTTATTGTTATTGAGCAATCAACAGGATTATGGGTTTACCTACTTTTTTCTACATGTGTCGCATATATTGTCACCGTTCTTATGGAAGTTGTATAAAAACACGTAATAATTATAAGTAATAATAGCAGTGTGGTTATTATTATGTCGAAAAAATCCTTCATATTTTAAGCATTCAGTAAGAGCGGAAAATTGAAGTTTTAAATATGAAAAGGTATACAGTAATAATGGTGCTCTGTTCTAACTTCAATTTTAAACAATATAATTGAAACGAATTTTTTTAAAGGGCGAGATGGAATTGCGCTCGAGCCAAAAGAAGCTATGCCTACTTATTTGGTCCATAGTCTCAATTGTGATGAGCTTCATTTTTCAAATATTTTACTTCTAAACGTTTTTGAGTGCACAATATTGTATATCAAAATTGTCAATTTGAAAGTGTTCATTATTAAAGGCAATACAATACAATTATTAATTATAACCTCTATTTTTTAAACCTTCGAGATACTAATTTATTTGCATCAACAGGGAATGGAATAAAATGTTTTCTTGAAAGCGAGCAAAGTTATTTAAGAAACAGCTGATCAGAGTAAAAAAATTAACTTGCGGACGAGCTTCAAATGAGCGATACAAAAGTAAATTTAAAAATTCCTAATGTTTCGAAACTGAAGATTTATACATGAATGAGACTTGACAATTCTATTTTTATAATTGAAGCTGTCGACATTGAACGATTTTAAATTGAAATTAATTTTCCCACATAAAATTCTGACTCAAAGGTCGGTTACTTAACAACAAAGCTGACTTTCGGTTACATCCGACTGAACTTTGCTTTTTAAAATATATATATTTTTCTGTCGACATGATCTTATGTAGATATTTGAATATTGATATAAAACTCTGTCTTCTAAAATTATCCAGTGAAATTATTCCTCCTCATCGTCATCTTCCAAGTCGAGGTACATGCGGCGCTCCTTCTCTGCATCCCTATTTTCTGTGTCCCTGAAACGCAAGCGATTTAAATTCATTGAATAATATGTTTCCGAAAGCTGATTGCTGCAGGAAAACTATCATTCTCACAGTTCCCGTTTTTGGCGATTCTTGCATTGGCTCAACCATTCACTGACGCTTTTTTTCACCATGGCAGCAGTTACATCAGGGTAAAGAATGTCCATAGCATCTTGAAAAATAAAATCTCGATATTAGCTTTTGAATTAACATTAAGCATGAAACTGACACAAACAATGATTAACTTACTTTCCATAGCTGAATATAGCTTCAGATTTTTGAATGAACATTTCTTTTGTGACCTTCCCTCGAAAGAAAACTTCTGTCCAGCTTCGTATGTTAGAACGTGCTTGAGTAAATTTGCAGCAGTCATGTTCATATTGGCGTGCTTTCCAATTCCACTAAGTGCTAACACCTATACCAGAAAATTCAGTGCCAACAAATGGATAATATTGATAGAATATTATTATGAATTATATAAAATTTCATAAATTGTACCACTTTTTCGTAGAATTTTTTACTCGACATCTTTTCCTCAATGCTACAGATTTCTTCTTTGCTATTTGCAGGAAACATTTTTAAATCCTTTCTCTGGAATGTTATTGATAGTCAACCTAATAATTCTCCTGTAACTCTATTATTCTCACGATCACAACATAGGGATTCCAGCAGAACACCCATTTTGTTCATTTTTTTAAGCATTAAAATTTGTGACAGATCCACTGCAGAGCAAAAAAATGTTTCATGATTTTATGCATAATTTGTAATTGAAACTAATAAAAAGTGTTTCAAAATAGTGTTTATATTTACAAGCTGCTACGTCTTCTTGAGAGTCGTAAAATCTTGAAGGAAGCTTTCTTTTGTGACTGCACAGCTTCTTTTCATCAAAATCGATATGACAATTTGGAGGAGATAATGCCAATGTCATTCCATTATTTCCGTTTTGTTTATTTTCATTATGCAAGAGCTGTCTTCCAAAATCGTCTGTGATGTTTTCTTCTACAGAAAAAAATTTGATTTTACATTTCGATTCAGCATAAACAAATTTTTCATGTTGAAGGCGAGGTACCCCAATGGCGAAAATTATTTACACGCCTATTTTTTAAGATGTCGCCTTTTGGAGATGTGCCGTAATAAAAAAAACATTACAAACGGACGTCAAATTTAGATTTTTTAAATAGAATAACTGTGGAATTAACTAACAGTTTGTTAAGCCAAGGAACTTCGAAAATTGTTAATTATTTCCAGAGTTATTCCAATTTTTAGGAAACATCTAAATTGGCCATTTTTTGTGATATCTTTTTATCAAATTTACATTTTCTTTTTAACTTAGGCTTATTAAGCACAGCATTCCATTATATTTCGTGTTATTGTAAGGAAAAACATTGTACGTTATCATCATAAAAATTAAGGCACAAGAAGACGGAAAATTAACATACTTCATTATATGAAACTTACGCAAAGGATGATTTTCATTGTAGTCCTGCTTATCACTTCCTTTTTCTTCACGACATTCCGTTTTAAATTCGTTCGTGATATTTTCTATTGACAAAAAGACTTAATGTAAATTTTCAATCGAGAGTGTTCAGATATTTAACCCTTCAAGTGCACAGGAAGTCATTTTGACCCGAAAATGTTTTAGTTTTTTACATGAAGAACCCTAAAACTTTTCTTTGTGCTAAAATATTAATCTTTTACAGATTTTTCTGTGAAAAATTCATTTTTACTTCAAAAAGTCAGTTTTCTCGTGGAATTCTATTTTCCCAATAACGTTTTTTTGGCACTTCAAATTCTTTTGCATATCTATATACATGCTTATTCTCTCATAAATTTTGATACATTAGCTACCAAAAACATCTCTATGATTTTCCCGAAAAAGAGCATATATTGTGAGAAATTGAAGTGAAAATTAAAACAGTTGAAAGTATAAAATCTGAAGAAATTATTGACCTTTCTCTTACTTCTTACCAATTTTAAGAATAAAAATCAAGGATAGAAGTGCCGTGTCTGACCATGTTTGTCCCATTAGTATCCACCCATTGAATATTTCCATATTTTAAGTACTAATTTATATTGCACTGAAAAGGGCTAAATTATTCAAAAATTTGTATTTTTAATCAATTACGGACATTACTTATAACTTCTAATACTTAACAAGTCACAAAGTCACAAACTCTTAAAAAAATACAACTAAATATTTGTTTTCTTACAATACTTATTACTCAATATTGAATAAGGGTTTGACCACTCTTCTGACGTTTTGAAAGCTTGTGTAAGCCTGTACATTTTTTTTGAAATCATTTGGAATGCCGCATGATTTTTTAAACCTGTCGAAATTTACTTGAAATCCTTAGAGTTCCATCGAAATCTTTTATAATATTTTGCAATCCCTAGAAATATTCTGAAACTTTCAGTGTTTAGAAATTACTAAAAATTCAGTGAAACCCCTCAAAATCCTTAGAAATAATTTGAAATCTTGTAAAATCCCTAGAAATATTTTGAAATACTTCTACATTCCCTGAAATCTTTTTCAATACTTTGGGTTCTTTGGTACTCTACGGGGAGAGTTTACTTACTAAAACTAACACTTTCAGTAAGCTCCGGTATTCTCAAGCTAAACTACTAACATCTTTAGCTTTCTTAAAACGGTGTGGGGACAATAACATCGTCCCAAAATTCTTACAGTTAAAAAACCATTTGGGAACATCTAAAATCTAAAATTCCAGTAAAGCACGCACCATTAACTAATACAGTAAAAAACATCTCTAACCATCATCTCAGAAATGAAATGATTTCAGCCTTATCTAAAGGACATAATTTTGCAGTCGCTCCCTCCAATATTCCAAAAGAAGAAATCATCAGGAATTTGGAATCCACAATATACACCCTTTCACCCGAAAAAGCAAATGACATACGACGTAGGACAGTCAACATTTTACGCGAAGCGCAACTTCCCTCCTCAAACTTAACAAAACAAGAAAAAACAGCTATTAAAGAACTCAATCAGAATAAAGACATCATAATATTACCCGCAGACAAAGGCAACACAACAGTAATAATGAATAAAGAAGACCATAACAATAAAATCATGGACCTTCTTACTGACTAGCCTCCTAAAAGACTCAAATCTTGACAGCGATACAATATCTAAATTAAAACCTTCTAATCCTATCTCTCCAAAACTTTACGGACTTCCAAAAATTCACAAAAACAACATCCCACTCAGACCGATCGTCAGCGCAATAAACTCTCCAACTTACAACCTAGCACGCTTTCTCGCCAAAAAACTTAAGCCTTTCACAGGAAACTCTATCACACACATCCAAAACTCTTTTGACTTCATCAGAAAAATACAACAGATTCACATTCAACCCCAAGACATCCTAGTAAGTTTCGACGTAGTATCTCTCTTTCTACAAAAGTACCAATCTCTGATACAATCGATATTAGTAAATCCTTTACAAACTTCCCCTTCAATCTCACACCTCTAATAGAACACTGTCTCACTAATACCTGTTTCTCTTTCAATAACCAATTCTACGAACAAACCTCAGGAGCAGCAATGGGATCTCCAATCTCACCCGTAATAGCCAACATTTTTAAGGAAAATTTAGAAACTAAAATCTTTAACAAATCCAAGCTTAAACCGGAATTTTGGTGCCGTTACGTTGACGACACTTTTGTCATCTGGTGACATGGACTAGACGAACTAAACAAATTTTTCGATTTCATCAATCAAATACACCCTGATATCCAGTTCACTATGGAAATTGAACAGAACGGAAAATTACCCTTCTTGGACGTACTTGTTTATAAAAGATCCGATAAAACATTAGGACATGAAGTTTGCAGAAAACCCACGCATACAAACAGATACCTGCATGCCTCCTCCCAACACCACCCATCTCAAAAGCAATCGGTCATCAATTCCCTTGTATCCAAAGCTGTCTCCATAACAGATAAAGATAACTTACAAAAGGAATTACAAAATGTTAAACAAATCCTAATGCAAAACGATTACACAAACAAAAGAATTAATAAAGCAATAAGAAAATACACTCAAGAAAACAAGTCAATACAACCTACTAAAGAAAGAGAGAGAAAAACAACCACCATCCTACCCTACATTCAAGGTATCACGGAACAAATAGGAAGAATTCTCAACAAACACAACATCCAAACTATATTTAAATCACCTGCAAAAATAGGACAACTTCTAAACAACCCTAAAGATAAAAAGGAACCTTTCCGTGATCTGGGAGTATATCAAATCCCTTGTTCTTGTGGTAAAGTCTATATTGGAGAAACCGGGAGGGCGGTAAGTCAACGTGTAAAGGAACATGAGAGTAAAGTTAGGCTAAAACATTTCACACTATCAGCAGTAGCTGAACATCATATCGAAACAGGACATAGTATTTTATTTGACAAAACAACCGTCATCGCCAAAACGTACAATAAATTTCCAAGAAAACATAGAGAAGCAATCGAAATCTTGAAACACCCCAATAACCTCAATAGGGACAATGGATATAATACCAATCCGATTTGGCTTTCCGTCCTCCCGGGTTTTTTAAAAAAGACTTGATTAGCCAATCAAGTCCAACCAGTCCCCACCATGGGGCGCTCTGGACAATCACATGCATCGTAGAGAATACATATATAAGAACATCATAACCTGAAACTTCAGTTTCAGGTCAGCCCTGAAGAAGTGAACTGCAATGTTCACGAAACGTCGGCAACATTCATAGTTTCGCACACGATTGAAACCCGAAAAATCTTTAAATTTTAAATTCAAATTTATTAGAATTAATCATCGTGAAAGTATTAAATCTATTATTTAATTAATTATTCAAGTTGAGTAATTTTTTCAGAATACATAAATTCTTTTTGGTATCACGGTATCACAAATCCTATTTCATTCAATTCAGTTATACCATTTGGAATTGAGGATAATACGTTTCATACCAAATCAATTCAGATTTCTTGAATTGAAGTCACACCATCTCTTCGCAATGTAAACTTGAATTCACTGTAATAGACCCTTCCTAACTTGAATTCAAAAGCCTGTAATTCAGAAAATGCAATGTACACATTTCGCGAATGAATCAAACTGAACTGAACAAACTTCAGATCTGACCTTCTTTCTGGAATAGGAAAGAGAGTCATTAACACTATGTGAATAGATGGAAATTACATTTCTGAGCCACTTATTACTTTCTTGAATATTGAAGCCTGAAGGGAAAATCAGGTATTAAAAAGAATAGGATTATCTCTACTTTCACGCTGAAATTTCACATTTTTAATTCTATTCTATTCAAGCCTTCTTACCGGGTGGATGAAAAACGACGTGCAGATGAAAAATTGTGCTCCAGAGTTAAGACGCACCGGGCAATCAGTAAATTCTTAGCTTAATTCCAAAATGACTCATGTGATTTAAGTGACAATGGTAAGTTAAATAATGTTACGATGATATGTACTATATTTAATTGCTTTATTTTAGTTTATTTAGAACAAAGATGAGAATCTATTGTACCTATGTGTTTTAATATATTAGTGATTATTATCAAATAATGAACGATATGTTGGAGAAAGGCCATACCCTTAAAATTGAATCTCTTTATATTCCTGATATATTGCGTATCAAATATTAAAATTGGATATCTTTCGGTTGGTAGATATACTGTTTCTCAAATTATAAACATGCTTATGAAGTTATAAAATAAAAATATTGGATTTAGATTAGCTCAATTATCTGGCATTCCCAAAGAAACTATTACTTAGTATACAATAAAAAAAGTTAAAGCTGTAAAGATTATTTGAACAAAAAATATATTATTAATTTATTTATCATAGAAAGCACAGAACGGGATATTGACCAGGCAATTCCTGAAGAACAGCGCTTTCCTGAAGAAAATTTGAAGCTAATTTTCACACCGGATGCGGAAGGTACAACGGAGTCCTCGTATTAATGCGTGCGTATATTTACTGCTAGTGCACATTTTATTAAGACGTGTCTATGTATTTTCCCTAGTGGAAAAATTTTCTGGCAGTCTGATGTCTGATCTGGCCCAGATCTGGCGTCATCTAG
>CAKNXH010000399.1:10167-20434 GCA_932178445.1 Andricus quercusramuli
GAAAATACGGGTTTTTATATTAAAATTTTTTGTTCTCAACATAATTCAAAGTTGATGCAGGAATATGAAAGATTCCTTAGTTCAAGGCAAATCGATTGACCTATAATATTATCAAATTTTATTGAAGAGTAAAGAAGCTATGGTAAAGCATAATATTTGAAAATAGTTTTTTTGTAGTAAAACTTTTTTTATTAACATAATTCAAAGTTGATGCAAGATTGGAAAAGATATGTTGCTATAAGATGAATCGATTGACCTATAAAATTAATATGTTTTATTGAAGAGGATGGAAGCTATGATGATGCCTGATATTTGAAAATATGTGTTTTTATAGTAAAACTTTTTTCTTTAATATAATTCAGAGTTGATGCAAGAATATAAAAATTCCTTGGTTGGAGGTGAATCGATTGACCTATAATGTTAATAGATTTTATCGAAGAGTAGGGAAGTTATGGCAATTTAAATATTTTTAAATTCGATTTTTATAGTAAAAATTTTCTCATTCTCATAATTCAAAGTTAATCCGAGAGTAGAAATTTTCTGTTGATTCAAGGAGAATCGATTGACCTATGACATTGATACATTCTATCCAAGAGTAAGGAAGTAATGCATAATATTTGTAAATACTGTTTTTTTATACTAAAACTTTTTTCTTTAACGTAACTCAAAGTTGATGTTGTAATATGAAAGATTCCTTGGTTCGAGACAAATCGATTGACCTATAATATTAATACATTTTATTAAAGAGTAAGGAAGCCATCGTAAAGATTAATATTAGAAAATAGGGTTTTTTATAGTGAAACTTTTTTCTTAAACATGATTCAAAGTTGATGCAAGGATATAAAGGATTCCTTCGTTCGAAACGTATTAATTGACCTACAATAATAATACATTTTATCAAATAGTAGGGAAGTTCTGGTAATTTATATATTTCAAAAATATATTATTGTAGTAAAAATTTTCTCATTTTCATAATTAGGAGTTGATTCCAGAATAGAAAAGTTTTGTTGATTCAAGACGAATCAATTGACCTATAAGATTGATACATTTAGTCAAAGAATAAGGAAGCTATGGTAAAGCATAATATTTGAAAATACGATTTGTTATGATAAACATTTTTTCAACATAATTCAAAGTTGATGTGAGAATATAAAAGATTTCATGGTTCGAGAAAAATCGATTGACCTAGTTAATACATTTCACTAAGAAGTTGGAAAGTTATGGTAATTTATATATTTTTTAAATTGATTTTTATAGTAAAAATGTTCTCATTTTCATAATTTGAAGTTGATCCGAGTATAGAAACGTTGTATTGATTCAAGAAAAATCGATTGACCTATAACATTGATACATTTTATTGAAGAGTAAGGAGGCTATGTTAAAGCGCAATATTTGAAAACACGGCTTTTTATAGTGAAAATTTATTCATTAACATAATCCAACGTTGATGAAACAAAATAAAAGATTCCTTGGTTTGAAATGAATCGATTGACCTACAATATTAATACATTTCACTGAAAAGTAGGGAATTTATGGCAATTTAAATATTTTTTGAATCGATTTTTATAGTAAAAATTGTTTCATTCTCATAATTCAAAGTTGATCCGAGAATAGAAAAGTTGTGTTGATTCAAGAAGAATCGATTGACCTATAACATTGATACATTTTATTAAGGAGTAAGGAAGTTATGGTAAAGCATAATATTCGAAAACACGGTTTTTTAATGTGAAACTTTTTTTATTTACATAATCCAAAGTTGATGCAACAAAATAAAAGATTCCTTGGCTTGAAATGAATCGATTGACCTACAATATCATTACACTTTTTCCATAATTTCATTATGAAACAAAATTCTAACGGATTTAAGAAAAAAATCACCCAAAAAAATGTGTCATGCCCTGTTTGTTGGATCAGAAGTGTGTACTCAAGACTGAAGTAATTTTTTTCCTAAAACACTTTTTCGCACCGTTTCGAGAATGTACAAACGAGACGAGTGACGGTTCAGAAATCCAATTCTTGTACGAATTCAGCCCAGCAAATAGAAGAATGCGTATGAGTATTTTCCAAGCCACAAAATGCTGTTAAGGTTGGTTTGGTGTGGCTCTAAAAAAAGTGGACGCAAGGTTTTTGACAGTTGGTCTCGCGAAAAAGTAGCTCACTTACGTCTAGAGGGTTTTTCTTTACGAATTTACGCGACCCGCTGACCGGAACTCTACGTGGGGTCCCTTCCATTCCGACTTTGATATCTTTGAAAAAGCCACTTTTTCTTCGAGGGTTTGCGGCTCGGTTCCTCGAGGAGGGTGAAAAAACCTTGAGATCTGACCGCTGCTTGTCAGCGCTCGTCAGAAGTCGAAAAATCAAATCGTCGCAGGTAAAATCGTTTGATCACAATGGCTCCAACGAAAAAAAAAGCTCTGGTTTCTCTCAATTATAAGCATTCATTGGTATCAATTTCCTTCCAATCATAGACGCGGCACGCGAAAAAAAAGCTGACAGTTTTGCAGAATTTTCCTCACTCGATCGATCGATATTTCACTGGTTGAAACAGTCAGAATAATCAGTGAGATTTCGCTGGTTCACTCAGTGGAGTTCCGCCACTGGTTTACGCAATTCGGTTCACTGGTTTAACCAGTGAACTTCATTACTTCACTGGTTCAATCAGTCAATTTTACTAGTTTAATCAGTGAGCTTCTCTGGTCTAATAAGTGAACTTCACTGGTTTAATCAGCGAACTTCACTGGCTTGATCAGTGAAAATCACTGGTCTAATCAGTGAACTTCACTGGTCTAATCAGCGAACTTCACTGGTTTAATCACTGCACTTTACTGTTTTAATAGGTGAACTTCACTCATCTAATTAGTGAACATCACTGGTCTAACCAGTGAACTTCAATGGTCTAATCAGTGAACTTCACTGGTTTAATGACTGAAATTTACTGGTTTAATCAGTCAGGTTCACTGGTTACTCAGTGCCAGTAGTCCTTTGGTCGTACGACTTGTCTTCCGCCAGCTGGTTAGTAACGCTGTTTTATTTGAATCACTTACTGGTTTATCCCGTCAAATTTGGAAAATCACTGGTGCACCAGTGATAATTCAGAATATTGATTCATCCAGTGACAATTTCACTAGTTTAGTTTAATAGAGCTTGAAAATTTGTTTGAATCAAACAAAATTTGGTTGATTTCATAAAATATTTGATTGACTCAACACAAGTTTGATGAATCAATTAAATACTCCGTCTACCAAAAGATTTGTTTAAAACAACCAAAAAAATTGGTTGAGGCAACTAAATATTTTTTGTTTTCCATACAACAACCATATTCTGTGGCGGAATCAACAAATATTTTTTTGCTTCAACTTTTAGTCAATCTTGCCAGAGTAATCCAGAAAATTTAGTGATTTAAATGATTTTTTTTTCAATTGAATATTCATATATTTTATTAAAATTCATCTTTTTCTGTTGAAAATTAGAAATCTGCGTTGAAAATTCATAATTTTGGCTGAGAATTCAACTATTTCGTGAAAAATTAATCAACTTTTTAGGAAATTCAAGGTTTCTGTCGAAAAGTTTTGTTGTTGAACTTTCGTCTTCAGGTTAAAAGTTCGAAAATTTTCGTTGATTATCTAAATATATATTTGAGAATTAATTTGTCTTTGGTTGAAAATAATTTTTTTCAACTAAAAATCTAACTGTTCTATTTTTTCTTCAGAATGTACGTTTTCAGTTAAAAAATCAATCCCTTGGTTAAAAGTTGAACTAATATGTTGAAAATTGTGTTTTTCGTTGAAAGATTGTTGATTTTTGTTGAAAATGGGTTGGTTGAAGATTTAATAATTTTGTGGAAAATTCGTTTTTATTTTTTTTTTGTTAAAAGTTAATTTTTGTCTGAAAATTTATCTACTTCCTTATTAAAGGAAATGTGTCTTTCTCAGTTGAAAATCCATATATTTTCTTGAAATTGGTTGAGATTTTTGACAATTTTTTGCTGCGAAGTAGAGAAAAGTTCTGTAAATTTAAATTTTCAATCTTCTCAATTCAAACTTTTCTGTAAGTCAATTATTTTCTGCAAGACAGAAAAAAATTCTGTAATGTAGCTACATTTTTTCAAATTCTGAAGAAAAAAAATTCTGTAACACAGAATCTTCTATGAGACAATTCTTCAGTTCAGTCTTCTCAATTTAATTTTTTTTTCAAATTATTTTCTTTCAGAATTATTTTCTGTGGGTCAATTCTTTTCTGCAAGACAGAAAAACTTTCTGTAAGAATTTTCTTTCGTAGTGCAATTATAATTACTTTATGTAAAAATTATTTTCTGTAAGGATTCTTTTGTATGAGTCAATTCTTTTCAGTAAGACAGAAAAAAATTCGGCGAAAATTCTCTTTTGTAAAACAATTATTCGATTCAATCTGCTTAATTGAAACTTTTCTGTAACTCAATTCTTTTCTGCAAGACAGAAAAAATTCTGTAAGACCTTTTTTCAAGCTCTAAGGAAAAAATTTTCTGTTACACAGAAATTTCTGTTAGTCAATTCTTCAGTTAAGTCTTTTAAATTCAATTTTTTCGGTGAGTCAATTCTTTTCTACAAGAAAGAGAAAAATTCTTCAAGATACTTACATTTTTTCAAGTTTCAAGGGATAAAAATTCTGTAACACAGAATTTTCTACAAGACAATTCTTCAGTTCAGTCTTTTTTAATTCAATTTTTTCTCTGTAAATTACTTTCTGTTAGAATTATTTTCTGTAAGAATTCTTTTCTGTGAGAATTCTTTTCTGTAAGTCCATTTTTTTCTGTACGTCAATCCTTTTCTGCAAGACAGGAACAAATTCGGTAAAAATTCTTTTTTATACGACAATTCTTCCTTTAAATCTTCTCAATTCAAAATTTGTTGTAATTCAATTCTTTCTTGCGAACGAGAACAAAGTCTGTAAGATAGTTACATTTTTTTCAAGTTCTAAGAAAAAAATTATGTAACACAGAATATTCCATAAGAAAATTCTTCAGTTCAGTCTTTCCAATTCAATTTTGTTGTAAGAATTATTTTCTGTAAGAATTCTCCTCTGTAAGTCAATTCTTTTCTGCAAGGCAGACACAAATTTTTCAAGATAGTTACACTTTTTTCAAGTTTTTAGGAAAAAAATACTGCAACACAGAATTTTCTATTGGACAATTCTCCAGTTCAGTCTTTTCAATTTAAATTTTCCTGTAAGAATTACTCTCTGTAAGAATGATTTTCTCCAGGAATTATTTTCCGTAAGAATTCTTTTCTGTGAGTCAATTCTTTTCTGTAAGTCAATTTTTTTCGCAAGACAGAAAAAAATTCGGTAGGAATTTCTTTTTGTAAAACAATTCTTTGATTCAATCTGCTTAATTCAAACTTTTTTGTAAGTCAATTCTTTTCTACAAGACAGTAAAAATAGTACAAGTCAGTTACTGTTTTTTCCAAGTATGAAGGGGAAACAAATTTTGTAAGCCTGAATTTTCTGTGTCAATTATTTTCTGTAAGACAATTCTCTTCTGCAAGACAGACAAAATTCTGTAAGACAGTTACTTTTTTTCAAGTTCTGAGGGAAAAAAATTCTGTAAAACAGAATCTTCTATAAGACAATTCTTCTGTTCAGTCTTTTCAATTCAATTTTTTTTGTAAAAATTCTTATCTTTCAGAATTATTTTCTGTAAGCCAATTCTTTTCTGCAAGACAGGAAATAATTTTTTTTCTAAGACACCTCTTCAATTCAATCTCCTCAATTCAAACTTTTATGGAAGTCAATTCTTTTCTGAAAGACAGAAAAAATTTTGTGAGAACTGTTTTTCAAGTTTTAAGGGGAAAAAATTTTGTAACACAGTGTTTTCTATGAGACAACTCTTCAGTTCAGTCTTTTCAATTCAATTGTTCTGTAAGAATTATTTTCTGTAAAATTTTTTCTTGTAAGTAAATTCTTCCCTGCAAAACAGAGAAAAATTATTTGAAAAAGATTAATTTTTTTCAAGTTTTTAGGGGGGGAAAATTCTGTAACACAGAATTTCCTACAAGACAATTCCTCAGTTCAGGCTTTTCCATTCAATTTTTTTCGTAAGAACTACTTTCTGTAAGAAATATTTTCTGTGAGAATTCTCTTCCGTAATTCAATTTTTTCCTGCAAGACAGAAAAAAATTCTGTAAGGGTTCTTTTTTGTAAGACAATTCTTCGATTAAATCTGCTCAATTCAAACTCTTCTGTAAGTCAATTCTTTTCTGAAAAACAGAAGAAATTCTGTAACGCAGAATCTTCTGTGAGACAATTCTTCAGTTCAGTCTTTTTAATTCAATTTTTTTTTGTAGAAATTACTTTCTTTGAGAATTATTTTCTGTAAGAATTCTTTTCTGTGAGTCACTTTTTTTATTTAAGTCAATTCTTTTCTGCGAGACAGAAAAAATTCTGTGAGACCTTTTTTCAAGGTTTAAGGGACAAAATTCTATAACGCAGAATCTTCTATAAGAAAATTCTTCAGTTCAGTCTTTTAATCAAATTTTTTCTGCGAAAATTACTTTCTGTAAGAATTCTTTTCTCAATTCTTTTCTGCAAGACAGAAACAAATTCGGTAAGAATTTTTTCTTCTCAATTCAAATTTTTTTGTGACTCAGTTCTTTTCTGCGGAACAGAAAAAATTCTGTAAGGTAGTTACATTTTTTTCAAGTTCCGAGGGAAAAAAATTATGCAAGAATTCTTTTCTGTGAGTCAATTCTTTTCTGAAAGAGAGAGAAAAATTCTGCGAGAATTCTTTTTTGTATCAATTTTCAATTCAATTTTTTCTGTAAGTCAATTCTTTTCTGCAAGACAGAGAAAAATTCTTTAAGATAGTTACTTTTGTTCTAAGTTTCAAGGGATCAAAATTCTGTAACACAGAAATTTATGTAAGTCAATTCTTCAGTTAAGTCTTTTCAATTCAATTTGTTCTGTAAGAATTATTTTCTGTAAGTCAATTATTTTCTGCAAGACAGAAAGAAATTCGGTAGGAATTCTTTTTTTTTCAGACAATTCTTGAATTCAATCTTCTCAGTTCAAGCTTTTCTGTTAATCAATTCTTTTCTGCAAGACAGAAAAAATTCTGTGAAATAGTTAAATTTTTCCCAAGTTTTAAGGAAAAAAAATCTGTAACTTTTGCGTGAGTCAATTCTTTTCTGCAGGATAGAAAAGATTTCATTAAGGTAGTTACATTTTTTTTTAATTTCAAGGGAAGAAGGAAATTGTAATTCTTTGTAAGAATTATTTACTATAATCATTCTTTCCTGTAAGTCAATTTTTTTCTGCAAGACAGAAAAAAATAATTTAAGAATTCTTTCCTGTAAGACAATTCTTTTTTGTGAAGCAGTTTTATTTCTGTGAGTCAATTTCTTCCTGTGAATCAATTCTTTTCGGCAAGAGAAAAAAATTCGGTAAGAATTATTTTCTATAAGATCATTCTTCAGTTCTGTCTTCCCAATTCAATTTTTTTTTGTAAGAATTATTTTCTTTCAAAATTCTTTTCTGTAAGAATTCTTCTGACTAAGAATTCTTTTCTGCAAGACAGAGAAAAATTCTGTAAGGTAGTTACATTTTTTTCAAGTTCTGAGGGAAAAAAATTATGCAAGAATTCTTTTCTGTGAGTCAATTCTTTTCTAAAAGAGAGAGAAAAATTCTGCGAGAATTCTTTTTTGTATCAATTTTCAATTCAATTTTTTCTGTAAGTCAATTCTTTTCTGCAAGACAGAGAAAATTTCTTTGAAATAGTTACTTTTTTTTCAAGTTTCAAGGGATCAAAATTCTGTAACACAGAAATTTCTGTAAGTCAATTCTTCAGTTAAGTCTTTTCAATTCAATTTTTTCTTTAAGAATTATTTTCTGTAAGTCAATTGTTTTCTGCAAGTCAGAAAAAAATTCGGTGGGAATTCTTTTTTGTCAGACAATTCTTCAATTCAATCTTCTCAATTCACGCTTTTCTGTTAATCAATTCTTTTCTGCAAGACAGAAGAAATTCTGTAAAATAGTTAAATTTTTTCCAAGTAGTAGGTAAGGTAGTTACATTTTTTTTAATTTTAAGGGAAGAAGAAAATTGTAACTCTTTGTAAGAATTATTTACTATAATAATTCTTTTCCGTAAGTCAATTTTTTTCTGCAAGACAGAAAAAAATAATTTAAGAATTCTTTCCTGTAAGACAATTCTTTTCTGTGAATCAGTTTTATTTCTGTGAGTCAATTTTTTTCTGTGAATCAATTCTTTTCGGCAAGAGAAAAAAATTCGGTAAGAATTATTTTCTATAAGATAATTCTTCAGTTCTGTCTTCCCAATTAAATTTTTTTTTGTAAGAATTATTTTCTTTCAGAATTCTTTTCTGTAAGAATTCTTCTGACTAAGAACTCTTTTCTGCAAGACATAAAAAATTCGATAAGACCTTTTTTTTAAGTTTTAAAGGGAAAAAATTCTGTAACACAGAATTTTCTTTGAGTCAATTATTCAGTTAAGTCTTTTCAATTCAATTTTTTCTATAGGACTTCGAGATATTTACATTTTTTTCAAGCTTTAAGGAAAAAAAAATTCTGTAACACAGAATTTTCTATAAGACAATTTTTGTGTTCAGTCTTTTCAATTCAATCTTTTGTGTAAGAATTATTTTCTGTGAGTCAATTCTTTTCTGTCAGTCAATTTTTTTCTGCAAAACAGAAAAACATTCTGAAAGGATTCTTTTTTGTAAGACAATTCTGTAAGACAGTGACCTTTTTTCAAATATTTAGAACAAAAATTTTTGCAACACTGTTACACAGAATTTTCTGTGGGACAATTTTTTTCTACAAGACAGAAACAAATTCTGTAAGAGCCAACTTTTTTTCTAAGTATGAAGAAAACCCTTGCATCATTTCTTATTCCTATGGGGATGCGAAACTAAAATAGTCCATACAGGAAACCTCAATAAGCGATGATATTAAGTTGACCTGGAAAATTAAACTTTGACCTGGAAAATCCTGGAATTTGAAATCACCACTCTGTTCAAACTCGGAAGAAGAAACTTATTCTCACGATGTCTCTGGGATCAGTCAAAATCCAAAATTAATCAGGAGAATAGAATTCGAAATAACGTCAACAATCAACTCCTAGAATCAAATTGTCCTGAAGGACCCTTAAGTCCACTTTTGGGCCCATCGAAAGAGGTCTTGACGAATCATTCGACCGTTAGCGGACCGTTGAAAAGGAGCCTGAAGAAGTCGAGGCCCAGCTAGGCGATAGACAAAGAGAGGGGCAAAGAAGGCCCAAAAGGGACTAGCTTATTGAATTCACTAAATATCACTACTCGAAGTCACTAAACAATCTGGTCTCGCTTGAGTGCCCGGCTGAATCTCCTCCAGCGAGAGCGACTCCTTGATCCTTGATTCCTGATCCTTGATCTACCCCAACCAATTGGCGCTGCCTATGGGACAAAGACATTTGGAGAACCAAAAAGAGAGACAGAGACTTGTGGAGAGAAAATCAGTGAATTAGAGTCCACGTGAGAGAAAGACCATTGGCAAAGGGAGATAAAGAGGTTGCAAGAAACCTTCATGAATGCTTCCTCCCCTAACGAGTTTCTCTCATTCTTTCTCATTGGTACCAAATACAGGGTGATTTCGAAGTAAGCATGTTTTTTCATTCTTTCAAAAGTCAGGAAAAAATTTTGTTCGAACGAAAAAAAATTCTTAGAGAAAATCATACTTACAGAAAAGAATTGACTCACAGAAAAGAATTCTTACAGAAAATGATCCTGAAAAGAAATAGTTATTACAACAAAATTGAATTAGAAAGACTGATCTGAAGAATAGCCTTATATAGTATTCTTGATAATTTTTTCTGTTTCGCAGAAAAGAATTGAGTCACAAAAAATTGGAATTGAGAAGATTGAAATGAAGAATTGTCTTATAAAAAAGAATTCTTACTGAATTTGTTTCTGTCTTGCAGAAAAGAATTGACGTACAGAAAAAAATGGACTTACAGAAAAGAATTCTTACAGAAAGTAATTTTCACAGAAAAAATTGAATTGAAAAGACTGCTAAAGAATTGACTTATAGAAGATTCTGCATTACAGAATTTTATTCCTTAAAACTTGAAAAAAAGGTCTTATAGAATTTTTTCTGTCTCACAGAAAAGAATTGACTTACAGAAAAAAATTGACTCACCGAAAAGAATTCTTAGATAAAAAATTCTCAAAGGAAGTAATTTAAAAAAAAATTGGATTAAAAAGACTGAACTGAAGAATTGTCTTACAGAAGATTCTGCGTT
>CAKNXH010000399.1:33085-52933 GCA_932178445.1 Andricus quercusramuli
TCAATCGATATTATTGATATTGTGAAAAAACTCGCATTATCCACTATGTAACAGCCTCCCTTTCCTTTTAAAATTGAAATTAGCAAACCTTCTGCAAACAATATTATTGATATTATGAAAAAAATCGCATTATCCACTATTTACCATCCTCCCCTTTCTTTTAAAACTAAAATTAGGAAACCTTTTTCAATCGATATTATTGATATTGTGAAAAAAGTCGCATTATCCACTATGTACCATCCTCCCCCTTCTTTTAAAACTAAAATTAGGAAAACTTTTGCAATCGATATTATTGATATCGTGAGAAAACTCGCATTATCCAAATTAAAATTAAATTATAAAATTATTTATTATTATATATAACGAAATAATTATGTTTGATTTTAACACTGGATAATTTTCGCCTGAAAGTCTTCTATTCTTTCACAATTACAGACTCGTTTGTAAAATCTGATAAATTTTTTGGTTTGTAAGGGGTTGAAGCACAATTTAATTCATTTGAGCTTGGCAATGACTGGTTTCCTCGCCCTCGTCGTAATGATAAAATCTTCCAATGGTCACCAACAGAGTTTTTTATGTGTTTTGATCAACAAGCATTATGAGTTAAAATCTTTTACTCCTTTATGAATTAAACAAATTAAGTGGTCTCATGGAAATAGTGAAAAGAGAATTTTTAGTATAATAATTATACCTCTTTTGACACTTTGATTGATTCTCTGATTTTTGGAGGGTTTTATGAGTGAAAAGAAATTATTATCCACTCTAGACAAACTCCCCTTTATTTTTGTTAGTTTTGAAAATTAGAAAATCTCATATAAAAAATTAGAAGCCAATTTGAAAAATTTCAATGATTTCAGAAGGATTTCAAAGTTTTCTAATTTTTATTTCATTATTATCTGTTGAATAAATGCACAGAATAAGCCTATACTGATTTTATAAATATTTCGAAAATTTCCGAAGATCTCAAATATTAGAGCCAGATGTCAGAGATTTCAAAAATTTCAAAAATTTCAAAATATTTCACAAAGATTTCGAAGAATTCAAGGATTTCAATGATTTCACAAAAAATTTGAGAGTTAAAAACATTTGCAATATTTCGAAGATTTTGAGCGATTTTGATCGATTTCACAAGGATTTCAGGAAGATTTCACAAAGATTAAAAAAATTTCTGAATTTTGTGTAAGTATTAAATATTTATTAAAGGAATGGGCAGCATAAGCTCATACTGGTTTCAGAAATTATTTAAAGATTTCAGAAGATTTCAAAGATTTTAGAAGATTTTATAAGATTTTCAAAGATTTCAGAGATTTCAAAAAAATTTCAAGGATTTCATAAAGGTAACAGAAGTTTTCAAACATTTCACGAAGATTTTAGAGATTTGATGGTAATTTCGAAGATTCCGAGAAATTTCAAAGAGATTTTTAAAGATTTCAAAGGATATCAAAAGATTTCAAAGAATTTTAAATATTTAAGGGTGTTTTAAAAACTCAATATTTTTCAATGGATTTCAATGACCTGAAGCTAGTTTGAAGGATTTCAAAGATTTTAAGGGATATCAAAAGATTTCAAAGTATTCAGAATATTCAATCGATTTCAATAATTTGAAGGTTTTTTGAAGGATTTCAAAGATGTTATGGCATTTTTAACGATTCCAAGAAATTTAAAGAGACTCAAAGATTTTAAGGCATATCAAAAGATTTGAAAGAATTTGAAATATTTAAGGGTGTTTTAAAAGTTCAATATTTTTCAATCGATTTCAATATTGGAGGCATTTTGAAGGATTTCAAAGATGTTATGGTATTTTCAGAAATTTAAAGAGACTCGAAGATTTTAAGGGGTATCAAAAGTTTTCAAAAAATTTCGAATATTTGAGGGTGTTTTAGAGGTCCAATAATTTTTAATAGATGTCGATAATTTGAAGGTATTTCGAAGTATTTCAAAGATGTTATGGTATTTTCAACGATTCCAAGAAATTTGAAGAGACTCAAAGATTTTAAGTGATATCCAAAGATTAAAAAAATTTGAAATATTTGAGGATGTTTTAGAGGTCCAATATTTTTCAATCGATTTAAATAATTTGAAGGTATTTTGAAGTATTTTAAAGATGTTATGGTATTTTAACAAATCTGAAAAATTCAAAGAGACTCAAAGATTTTAAGGGATATCAAATGATTTGAAAATTTTGAAATATTTAAGGGTGTTTTAAAGGTCCGAAATTTTTCAATCGATTTCAATATTTTGAAGGTATTCTGAAGTATTTCAAAGATGTTATGGTATTTTCAACGATTCCAAGAAATTTGAAGAGACTCAAAGATTTTAAGGGATATCAAAAGATTTGAAAGAATTTGAAATATTTGAGTGTGTTTGAAACTTCAATATTTTCCAATCGATTTAAATACTTTAAAAGCATTTTGAAGTATTTCAAAGATGTTATGGTATTTTTAACGATTCCAAGAAATTTGAAGAGACTCAAAGATTTTAAGTGATATCCAAAGATTAAAAAAATTTGAAATATTTGAGGGTGTTTTAGAGGTCCAATATTTTTCAATCGATTTCAATAATTTGAAGGTATTTTGAAGTATTTTAAAGATGTTATGGTATTTTAACGATTCTGAAAAATTCAAACAGACTCAAAGATTTTGAGGGATATCAAATTATTTGCAAATTTTGAAATATTTCAGGGTGTTTTAAATGTTTAATATTTTTCAATCGATTCGAATAATTTGAAGGTGTTTTGAAGGATTTCAAAGATGTTATGATATTTTCAACGATTCCAAGAAATTCAAAGATACTCAAATATTTTAAGGGATATCAAAAGATTTGAAAGAATTTGAAATATTTAAGGGTATTTTTAAAATTCCATATTTTTCAATCAATTTCAATATTTTGAAGGAATTTTGAAGTATTTCAAAGATGTTATAGTATTTTTAACGATTTTTAAACATTTAAAGAGACTCAAAGGTTTCAAGGGATATCAATATATTTCAACGAATTTCAAATATTTAAGGGTGTTTTAGAGGTCCAATATTTTGCAATCGATTTCAATAATTTGTATTTTAAAGATGTTATGGTATTTTCAAAGATTCCAAGAAATTTAAAGAAACTCAAAGATTTTAAGGGATATCAAAAAATTTCAAAAAATTTCGAATATTTGAGGGTGTTTTGAAAGTTCAGTATTTTTCAATCTATTTCAATATTTTGGAGGCACTTTGAAGTATTTCAAAGATGTTATGGTATTTTTATAACGATTCCAAGAAATTCAAAGACACTCCAAACTTTTAAGGGATATCAAAAGATTTGAGAGAATTAGAAATATTTAAGGGTGTTTTAAAAGTTCAATATTTTTTAATCGATTTCAATATTGTAGGCATTTTAAAGGATTTCAAAGATGTTATGGTATTTTCAGAAATTTAAAGAGACTCAAAGATTTTAAGGGGTATCAAAAGATTTCAAAAAATTTCGAATATTTGAGGGTGTTTTAGAGGTCCAATAATTTTTAATAGATGTCGATAATTTGAAGGTATTTCGAAGTATTTCAAAGATGTTATGGTATTTTCAACGATTCCAAGAAATTTGAAGAGACTCAAAGATTTGAAGGGATATCAAATGATTTGCAAATTTTGAAATATTTAAGGGTGTTTTAAAGGTCCAATATTTTTCAATAAATTTCAATATTTTGAAGGTATTTTGAAGTATTTCCAAGATGTTATGGTTTTTTCAAGGATTCCAAGAAATAAAAAGAGACTCAAAAATTTTAAGGGATATCCAAAGATTACAAAAATTTGAAATATTTGAGGATGTTTTAGAGGTCCAATATTTTTCAATCGATTTAAATAATTTGAAGGTATTTTGAAGTATTTCAAAGATGTTACGGTACTTTCCTCGATTCCAAGAAATTTAAAAAGACTCAAAAATTTTAAGGGATATCAAAAGATTTGAAAGAATTTGAAATATTTGAGTGTGTTTGAAACTTCAATATTTTTCAATCGATTTGAATACTTTAAAAGCATTTTGAAGTATTTCAAAGATGGTATGGTATTTTTAACGATTCCAAGGAATTTAAAGAGACTCAAATATTTAAGGGAAATTGAAATACTTCAAAAAATTTCAAATATTCAAGGGTGTTTTAGAGGTCCAATATTTTCAATCGATTTCAATAATTTGAAGGTATTTTAAAGGATTTCAAAGATGTTATTGTATTTTCAACGATTCCAAGAAATTTAAAGATACTCAAAGATTTTAAGGGATATCAAAAGATTTGAAAGAATTGGAAATATTTAAGGGTGTTTTAAAAGTTTAATATTTTTCAATCGATTTCAATATTTTGAAGGCATTTTAAAGTATTTTAAAGATGTTATGGTATTTTCCATGATTCCAAGAAATTTAAAGAGACTCAAAGATTTTAAGGGATATCAAATGATTTAAAAAATTTGAAATATTTGAGGGTGTTTTAAAAGTTCAATATTTTCATTCGATTTCAATAATTTCAGGGTATTTTGAAGTATTTAAAAGATGTTATGGTATTTTCAACGATTCCAAGAAATTTAAAGAGACTAAAAGATTTTAAGGGTTATCAAAAAATTTGAAAGAATTAGAAATATTTGAGGGTGTTTTAATAGTTCAATATTTTTCAATCAAGTTCAATAATTTGAAGGTATTTTGAAGAATTTCAAAGATGTTATGGTATTTTTAACGATTCCAAGAAATTTTAGAGAGACTCAAATTTTTTAAGAGATATCAAATGATTTGATAGAATTTCAAATATGTAAGGGTGTATTAAATGTTTAATATTTTTCAATTGATTTCAATATTTTGAAGACATGTTGAAGTATTTCAAAGATGTTATGGTATTTTCAATGATTCTAAGAAATCTAAAGAAATGTAAGAAATTTTAAGGGATATCTGAAGATTTAAAAGTATTAAAAATATTTGACGTTATTTCAAAACTACAAAATTTTCCAATCGATTTCAAATTAAAGGGATTTTTAAGGATTTTGAAGATTCAATGGTATTTTTGAAGATTCCGAGGAATCTTAAAGAGAATGAAAATATGTTGTGGCATATCAAAAGATTTCAAAGAATTAAAAATAGTTAATGGTATTGTAAAACCACAAGCTTTTGCATATTTTACTTTAAAATTTTTCAAAGTTCTTAATGTAATGTTGAAAATCGGATGTTTTCAACATCCGTTGGTTTGTTAATATTTATCTGTATGATTATTCACCGTATTTGTTAATTTCGAACCAGATATCAACAAACTAAAAAGGAATCCTCAAAAAGACTTCCTTTAGAGCCTAAGTTCTAAAGGATGCCAACTTTTACTTGAGCCGCAACATTACTGATAATTTTACTCTCATAATTATAATCATTCCTCCATTCTTCTACTTAAAATTACCCCTTTCTCAAATCTAATTAATTTTCCTATTTGCGAGAAGGGCTATAAGAACAAAAAATGTATCATCCACTCTAGCCATGCCTTTATCTTTATTATATACCAATTTTGAAGAAGAAGACCGGATGCAAAGCATGAAAAGCAAACTCTGATAATATTACCCATTCCTCCATTCTCTTACTCAAATCTACCCCTTTCTAAAATCAAATTAATTTTTCAGTTTGTGAAGGGTTAGAGAATTTGATTCATCTTGGCCGGTTTCCTCTTCTTGTGGCTTGGCTGCCTTTGCCAGTCTCTCTCTCTCTCTCACTTTCTCTCCCCTCTCTCTCATGCGCGATACTTCTCTCCTTCTCTAAACGAGGGATGCTGCGATGTCCCTTGGTGGGGGGTTTCGATGCGATAGGGGTTGCTCCGCCTTTGGGCCAACCAGAATCCCGGACGGCGACTATTCGCCACACCCCAGGATCGTCCCGGGTTCCCTCGGGAGCCGTGCCATCCTCTTCTCAACAGATTTCGGATCCTCTAGTCTGCCAAGAGCCAGCTGACACGGCGCAGCAGTGCTCTCCGAGTTCACCACTCTCGTCGCTTCATCCTTCGAGCCTCGTGACAACCACCCCCAACCCCTTCCGAACTACCCTTTCGGAACAACCTTTTACACCCCCTGCTGTGATATCACGGCTCCATCGATCCTCGCTTCCGGTACGCACTCGCGATCATGGAAGAACGCGAGTACACTTCCTGGTGATGATGACATCCAGTTTTTCTTCGTTCATTCAATTGCTGATGGATTTTAACAATATTTGTGTGAAACACTTGTGAGCGTTATGACTTGTTCAAATTTGTGACTTTAGTGCTTTTCTCGAGGAAGTTTTCGGATATTCTCTATCCATGAGTTGCCTTGATCTCTCTCTCCGAGTCGCTGATTATCAAATGAGTGGTAAGTCATTTCATTGTTTGCTGATGATGCTTTTGATCCGAGATCAGTGACAATCAATAATTTTAATTAAATAAAGCTCTGAACATTTTTTGTTTTCAATAAAAGAAACAGTTGTGTGAAGCTAATTTTTTCATTTAACGACAAGTAACTTCAAAATGAAGACAATCCTCAAAATGAAGACAATCATCAAAATGAAGACAATTTTAGATTAAGGAAACATTCTCTTTGGGACAACAAATATTTTCCTTCAATCATAGTCTTACTCGAAGTGAAAAGAAATTTATTTGAATCAAAGACACTTTTGACTGAAACCCAATAAATAATTTTCTTTGATTCAAGGTTCTTATTTATTTATTTTTATTTATTTCCGTTTTTTGGGACGCATAAGGGATTTATCGCCAATGCTTCCTTTTTCAAAACGTATCTTTCATGATTCAACGAAGCTAATAGCTCAAAAGTAATTTCTTATTGAAAAAAAAAGAAACTTAAATCCGGCGTTGTTAGGAACACTTCAGACAAGTTTTCTCGCAAATGGTTTCTTCTTTCAAAAAAATAGCCTTTCCTTCAAATAAAACTTTTTCTTAATTTTGAAATGATTTCATTTTGAATTGACTCCAACTTAAATGAAGAAGGTTATTCTTGAAGAAACGCTTTCTTTGATTCAAATCAAATATTTTTCTCTATGATTAGCAATGTATTTCCCAAAATTAAATAGTGATTATTCACCATTTTATTAAATTTAGTTTATTGATTATCATGAATAATTGCTACATAGTCCAAAGTTTTTGTTTATTCAACTTTCTTTTAAAGGCAATTAAATCAAAATTTTCAGCAGACATAAATAATTATGGATTTTTAGGTTACCTTCTTTTTCTTCTCTTGTCCAAATTTGATCACTGGATCTTAAACAGGAATTCAAACTTTAATTAATTCTGGATTCAATTTAATAAATTTCAGTTTCTAATTCCATACTTTCGTTCCTCATTCAGGAAGTTAATCATAAAAAAATACTAAAAATTGCACTACTTTTCCAATATTATTTTAATGAATCTGAAAAGAATGTATAACAATCTGATATATCTGACTCTTTCGAAGACAAAATAGACTGAGAAGAGTAAAATGTTCCTCAATCCAAGAAGAACCACTCTCACATGACCGATTTTAAACAAACTCATAAACTAATATGTAATTTGAATCAATTTCCCCTATCAGTGAATAATAAGAAAAAGAAGAATTGTCTAGTATGGAAAATCCATTCGAATTATTAGTTTATTGAGTTTGTTTAAAAGAATTGTTGTCTCATGAGAGTCTGGTTCATGCCCTTAATGTTCTAATTGTGATAGTGAAATACAAATACGAGATTAAATTCAATGCCAACTAGTAAACCCGAAACAAAGTTAAATGGAGCATCTTGTCTGTACATTGTGTATAAACTGTGATTCCGTAAACAATGCATAGATATAGTACGTAATAAACACACAAAAAAATCAGTTTTATTTTGGACCGAATAACGGTGACAAACTCACTGAAACAAAATTGTACCACAAATTCGGTTATTTTAGGCTATGCGAATATTGAAAGCATACTGTTTTTTCAGTTTTGACACAGATAGCGAAGAAAGCTACAGATTTCAAAATCAGTTTGTGAGGAAACGAGCTAAAACAAAATTAAAACCTCAATTTTCATTAGAGATATGTTCTTTGAATTCATTTCATGCATAAAAAATACTTTATTTTCTTACAAACTTATTTTGAACTTTGGTTATGTTTGCTCTCTTGATCAATGTACAAACAAAACTAAATTGCTTTCAATACTTGAACTTCTCAATATAAACCGATTGTAATTCATTTTTTTAGTATATTTTGATACCATTTCTTTGTTCAAATTGAAGCTTTTATTTGCTTTTATTCATAATTCCTTGTTATCGGAATCTGAAGTTTTGTTGCAAATAAAACAAAGATATAGATTTCAAAATAAGTTTGTGAGGAAACGAGTTAAAACAAAATTGAAAGTCTACCTTTTGTGTTTAGAGATATGTTTGAACTCATTTTATGTATACAAAATAGTTTATTTAAATAAAAATACATGCTACAAAGTAGGGCTTCAATTGGCTTCCAGGTCACTTTCTTATAAACTTATTTTGAACTTCAGTTATGTTTGCTCTCTTGACCTATGTATACAAAAATTGAATTGCTTCCAATATTTGAATTTCCCAATATAAACCAATTGTGGTTAATTTTTTAATACTTTTTGATACCATTTTTCTGTTCAAATTGAAGCTTTCATTTGTTTTTGTTCATAATTCCTCATTCTCATCATAATCTGCAGTTTTGTTGCAAATAAAACAAAGCTATAGACTTCAAAATAAGTTTGTGAGGAAACGAGTTGAAACAAAATTGAAAGTCTACTTTTTGTGTTTAGAGATATGTTTAAACTCATTTCATGTATACAAAATAGTTTATTTAAATAAAAATACATGCTACAATGTAGGACTTCAATTTTCTTCCATTTCACTTTCGTACAAACTTATTTTGAACTTCAGTTATGTTTGCTCTCTTGACCTATGTATAAAAAAATTGAATTGCTTCCAATATTTGAATTTCCCAATATAAAGCAATTGTGGTTCATTTTTTAGTACTTTTTGATACCATTTCTTTGTTCAAATTAAAGCTTTTATTTCTTTCTCTTTGTCTATCATCCGGACTTTTCATAATTCCTTATTCTTATCAGAATCAGCAGTTTTGTTGCAAAATAAATATTTTTGAATAATTCGAAGAAAGATATATCCAAAACTTAATCAAGTGGCAATTTTAAAGTAAAAATTACGATTTATAAGTAGTTTCTTATCATTATGGTTCCTATCACAGGACGTCCTGTGTGGTTAGAATGCGGTTTTCTACCGATACCTCGCGATGCCAATTTGCTTGATTATCTCTGGTTTTTCCAGAATTATACCATTCTAGAGCAGAAGAGAAATAGAGGGAGATAAGATCTTCCTTTTCAAGTTTTTTTTTCGTTAGATTGTTAGAAACTGGGTTAGGTATTTTTAGACACTTTTTCACCATCCATGACCAAACCCAAGAATGAAGGAATTCATTAATTTCTTGTATTTTCTTTTCCCATGAAGTTCCTTTCAACATTCTTTTTCAATTTGTCAGTTTTTTTTTCTAAAATGAAGCTTTTAACATTTTCAATTGAAAGCAATTTAGGCTATTCAAACTTAAAAATAGAGAAGAGCAATATTGCCTTTCGTAAAAAAGTTTTGGTTTTTGTCAGAGCTTGTTTTTGTTACATTTTAACTTTAACCCTTCATTTAGGGAAGAATTTTTTGAAAAATATAGCATTTCGGAAAGATATTGTCACGATTTTTTTCATGAAAAAAATAATTGAAAATATTTTTGACACCTTCTCTAAAACGATTTCTAATGCTAATAGGAATTATCACAAAAAATTATTTGCTTCTGAAACAATTAGCGGCGAAATTTTTGGCAATTCTTGAAAATATTAGAAATATTTCCAATATTTATGAAATACTTTGATTTTGAAATCTTTGTGGAATCCTTGAAATATTTGTAAAATCACTGGAATCATTGTGATATTGGAAATATTTCTGAAATGTTTTGAAACCTTTGAGAAATCCTGAAAATATTTGTGAAATCTTTGAAATGTGTGTGCAATTATCAAAAACTTTTTTTTTATTCAACTTTTTATTTACAATAAATCTTTGATGAAGATTTTCCCACGAGTTTGACTTGATTCTCAGGCTCTATCTTTTTCCGCTATGCCCTAATCATCTGGTGTTATATCATATCCTGGGTTCTCGAATCTCTTATCAAAACGGTGGAATATAATGCCAAAAATATCACAAAAAAGCTTTATCTACCTTAATTAATCTAACCCAAAATCAACCCCTAAAGTTTCAAAAATTCTGTAAAAAGATGAAATTTAAAAAATTTGCAAAATAGGAATTTTCTCGGTGGTTAGAAATTTATGCTCATTGTAGCTAAAAGTTTGGATTGGATGTGGATTATTTAAAATACCCCTATTCTAATTCCTTGTTTTTTCCAATGATTGTGATGTTGTGAAATGAGTATCTGAATTTTATTTTCAAAATGATATGTACATATGGTTAAGTTTCTGTGAAATAAGTATGAAAGGTTTTGATCAGATTAATTAATTATTAGCTGATTTTTTAATATTAAATCACGTATGAATTGAATTTAAATTGTTTTTGAATTAAGTAACATAAATTGATTATTTACTCAAAGGTTATGTAATTAAATATTGGGTATTGTTTCATAATAAAAGCTTATTTTCTCTTCAAAATACCTCTATTACATTTATATACTTTTTAGAAATTTGTTGGTGATGTTGTGAAATGAGTATCCGAATTGAATTTTCAAATTTAAAGAAACATGAACTGTGATAAAAGTTTATTTCTATTTAAAATACCCCTATTCTAATTACTTGATTTTGCATATCATTGTGATGTTGTGAAATGAGTATCTTTTCAAATTTGCATCTTCACATAGAATTTTTTTGAAAGGGATTAATTTTTGATGAGTTCTACGTGCTGAAGCTCTTCCCACGAGTTTGAGAAGATTCTCAGGCTCTAATCATTTTCCACTTTGCCCTAATCGTCCGGTTATATCATATATCGGGGGCTCTCGACTCTGCTATCAAAATACCCGTGAGTGAATTCCCCATTCGGTGGTACTATTATTACTCGTGCACCCACTTGTCTTGCAGGAGTCAAAGAGCTACTGGAGGGTTTCTAAATATTGTTGTAATGTCAGCGACGAGCTCTCGACACTCGCCGTTCATGTCGAACAAACCCTCCACGGGATCAGCTCTCTTCTTTACGATCATTCTCAAATGAATTCGCGACCCGCTGTTTGCTCACACGATTAGGACAGATTAGTGAGCTGGCACTCTTATCAATGATCTTTTATTATACCTAGTCCATTCAACTGATCCTAATTGACCTTAAACCTCAATTTGCCGAAAATATTTTTCATTATTTCGTTGTATTTTTATTACTATTGACGGCTGAAACGAAAAGAGATTGGATACTAATGGGCCCGGGTGGAGAGCTTCAGATGATGACTTTGGGAAGCTCTTCACCTGGGGTGATTGCTAGAGAGATTGATCAGCGACATGGGAGGGAGCAGTTCTGTGAAATGAGCGTGTTATTTCAATGAATATTCATAAATATTCATCCAGTATGGAATTAAAACTATTTTTGTTATCCGGAGAATATTCTCCCATATACTCTTATAAACTCTGCCAAGAATAAAATATAAAAACAATTTTTATTAACAATAAAAAATGTGGTTTAAGAATGCTTTTAATATTTAAAACGAGATTTAAAAGCATGTTTTCTTTAAATCAGACAATCTAAAATCATCATTTTCCTCATAGAACTGACAATCACTTTAAAAATACTGATTTATATCTCCAAACATCTGTCGATTTGTAGATAAGGATGACATTAAAGTTCCTCAACGAGGAAATTCATGTCTAAATTCCAAAGATTCTTTTTTTTTCATCATCCAGAATCTCCAGATCTTAAAATGTCAAAACATTCCCCCTCTTCTAATTACTTGATTTTTCAAATGATTGTGATGTTGTGAAATGAGTGTCAGAATTTAATTTTCAAAATTATATGCGCAATAAATGTTTATTTATGTGTATTAAATGTATATTAAGTATATTGAATGATCAATTAATTGTTGACTTTTTAGTTTTTTTACAATATTGAATTTCATGAAGATCGAATTTTAATTGCTATCAATTGAGTAACATGAATTGATGATTGACTTTAAGATTATGTCATGACTTTAAGATTATGTAATTGAATATTGGCTATTATTTGTGTAATAAAAGATTATTTTTTATCTAAAATACATCTATTGCAATTACATAATTTTTTTAAATGTTTGTGATGTTGTGAAATGAGTATCTGAATTCAATTTCATGTTCTAAACTGATCAATTAACTATTAACTGATTCTGTTGAAACTTGAATTGTCTGGAGTTGGTTTGAAAGGTTATTAATAAATTAAATTTTCAGAAAAGAAAGTAAAAATTTAAAAAAAATATGAAGTGAGAATTATTTGAATGTTTACATTCTTTTAGAATCTAATTTCAGAGGAAATCGAAATAGCTGATAAACGTTATCTAACCTCAGTAAGGGATTAGTAATCTCGATCCTCGGACAGTCGATCCGGACGGGATTTCCGGGAAGATTCTATATTCTATATAATTTAGAAGTATGTTTTCATCAAAAACCGCCGACACCGGGTCTATAAACATTTCGGCTTATCGTGTTAAACATCCTCCACTGGGCTATCACTGCACACATTCAAATGTAAACTGCCATCCTTGTTCAACAAAAATTCCAATGTCAAGAGATAGGTCCTGAAGGCCACTTATTGTGTGCCTAGGATTTCTTGTGTCATAAAATTGAAGAAAGAACCGCAAACAGTCTGGCGGTGTTGTGATAAAAGCTCTGCAATTTTTTTTATTCTTGTGGGAACATCTCAACACCTGATTTGGTATTATTTAATATTTTAATTAAATATGTAAATTGTTATTAACGAATTTTTTTTTGCTTGGCCAAGATTTAGAGATCGTCCAGAATAAATATTGGATATAATTTGTATAATAGAAGTTTATTTCAATTTAAAATACCGCTATTCTAATTACTTGATTTTTCAAATGATTGTGATGTTGTGAAATGAGTATCTGAATTAAGCTTTCTAGTGACTAATTAATTTTTTTAGTTCAGAATTAATTTCTTTGGCTAAAAATCAAACTATTATAAAAGTTTCTTAAATTCAAACATTTTTGTGAAAATTCATGCATTTTTTTATCCGATGGCTGGTTAGGGTAATCCAAAGAAGGCTTTATGTTATTCCTCAAACAGCACCTCTGAACAGTAATCCTTTTTGTGTAAAAATTCCTTATCTTTGGCATCCAAGAAAACAAAATCCTTTTTTTGGACCACCCTCATGCCTGCTAATTCAATTTGTGATGATAATATCAATATAAGTTATAACGTCAGTCCCACCCAACTTCGCTTAATTACTGAAGAACTTTTTTTGTATTTTTTCAGGAAGCAGCGACGAAGGAGAAACCGCAACGGGAGGCGGAGCGGATGCCGCTGGGGGCGGAAGCGAAAAGATAGAAATGGAGGAACTTAACTTTTCGCGATCCTACAGTGGCAATAGCAATGGCAACAATAATCCCATTTTCCGCGACCTCAAGCCCCTACATGCAACGAGTGCGCACGACCTGTCTCAGGATTATCCTCCTGCCAGGTCCGCACATCAACATGATTTTTCCCCCCTAGCCCTAATGGAGAAATCAACTTACGAGAAGGAACGAACGCCCTCTTGTCAGGATCAAGAAGAGGAAAGAAAGTCCTGGGACTACAGTGATAAGAATTTCGAAGCCAAGGACTATGCTAGGCCACGTGAGGCCTATCAGAATGAATACCGTAAGTAAAAAATTGAATCACTTGTTGGGACACTTAGCAATATTTGCTATTAGATCAGGGGGTCTGGTATCAAGACAATGAATATCCCTCGATTCGGCATCATGGATTTTGAGATTGAGCTTGATTTCCAGGTGTTTTATGATATTTTAATTCATTTGCCGCCAACAATCAAAACACCTTCAAACTACTATTACCCGGAGATAAACTCTATAACATTAGAGTGCATTGTTAGTATCAGAAGTTTGTTCAATTTCGAAAGGACACCCAAACTGTGATTTGCATAGATTTCATTGTCAGATGTTTATCATCCGGTATCGAAAAAATGAATATCCCTGAGATCGGTATGATGCTTTGGGTGGTCAAGTTTGTTTGTTTTCCTGACGTTTTATGCTATTCCAATTCAATTACCGCCTACAATCAAAACAGCTTCAAATTATTATCACCCGGAGACAAAATATCTTTGATATCAACATTAGAGTGCATCATTAGTATCAAAAGTCTGTCCAATTTCGAAAGTACACACCAACTATGATTGGTCTAGATTGCATTGTCAGATGTTTATCATCCGGTATCGAAAAAATGAATATCCCTAAAATCGGTAAGATGCTTTGGGTGGTCAAGTTTGTTTGTTTTCCTGTCATTTCATGCTATTCAAATTCTATTACCGTCTACAATCAAAACATCTTCAAATTATCAATACCCTGACACAAACCCTATTTAATAAAACCCAATTGTCATTCTTCCTGATTAGACTGTTGCATTTTAAAAATTTTTTTCATCTGCTATGGAAAAATGAATATCCCTGAATTCAGCATTATGAATTCGAAGATCAAGTTTGATTTCCTGACGTTTTATGATATTTCAATCCAATTACCATCAACAAACAAAACATCGGTAAATTGTTATTACCCGGACACAAACCCTATTCAATATTAACATTAGAGTCCTTCTTAAGTCGTAAATCTTCAAAAAATTGTCGAAAGTGAACACCAATTGTCAATGCTCTCGATTAGATTGTTGCGTCATCAGATGTTTTTTGTCTGGTATCCAGAACATGGATATCCCTGAATTCGGAATTATGAATTCGGAGATCAAGTTTGATTTCCTGACGTTTTATGATATTTCAATCCAATAACCATCAACAAACAAAACATCGGTAAATTGTTATTACCCGGACACAAACCCTATTCAATATTAACATTAGTGTCCATCGTAAGTCGTAAATCTTCAAAAAATTATCGAAAGTAAACCCCAATTGTCATTGTTCTTGATTAGACTGTTGTATTGTCAAAAGTTGTTCATCTGGTATTGAGAATGTGAATATTCCTGAATTCGGTATCATGCATTTCGAGATCAAGTTTATTTTCCTGACTTTTAATGATACTACAATCCAATGACCACCAACAATCAAAAAACCTGTAAATTATCATCACCCGGACAAAAACTCTGATATGAACATTGGCGTGAATTTTAACTGGCAAAACTCTTTTGACTGTCGAAAGTAAAAAAGTATCATTTGTTTTGATTCGACTGTTGCCCTATTATTTCGATGTTCTCATGATGCTTTGGTGTTTTCCGTTAATCCTTCCGACATCCATTCTTATATTCCTGTTATAGCTATACTAATAATGTGGTCCTTGGTTCGTTTCCAGCTATAATTTAGGTTCCAAATCTCAACTTGTTTCTCCGTGTGAAAATTAAAGTGAAACAATTACACAATCCTTGTATTAAAATTTTTGTCTCTAAATCTAAACCATGTTTGTAGACAACTTCGAGTACTAATTAAAAATAATCCAGGGGTGGATTGGCCCTCAGGATTAAAAATCCTTTCAATCATGGAAATCCTCTTGATATCCCTTAACTCTTACGAAATTTTGGTTAATATCCCTTGTGGTATTGAAAAATTACGACAAATCTTTACAATCCGTTGATACGCCCAAAAATATCTATGAAATTTCATGAATATTTCCCACTAGCCTAGAATTTAAATACCTTGATCAAGTTGCTAATTTCAAGAATTTAATATCATTTTCTACAGATTTTTTAGGCTTTTATTATCTTTAAGTGAGGGAGAAATTCATTTGATATGGTCAAGTTTGTTTTCCTCACGTTTTATGATATTTCAATTTAATTTGAGCCTGTAATCATAACACCTGTAAATTCTAACTACCCGGACACATTATCCGAAACTTATCACCCAGAAATTTGATAAAGTCTGTTAAAATCTCTCAAAAATACCTTGGAATTTAAGATATCCACTTCAATTCTTGTGAATAAATTCTTTAAAATTTCATTAAAGTATTGTCGGAAATTGTCATAATTTTTTGATTGTTAGGAAATGTTTTTTGTATTTGTACAATTCTCAATTTTCAAATAAGAATAGAAAATAGAAGATTCAAACTTAGTTCTAACTGTTCGGAATCTTTTAATATACCCTCAATATATACTCAATTACACTCCCTTAAAATCTAAACAATCTTTTTAAATTACCTGAAACGTTTAAAAGTTTTGAGCATTCCTTTATATAATCAAAAATCTTTCAAATCTTTTGAAATTCTTTTAATTCTTGTTTGAAAATTGGGTACTGTGACTTCAATGAATTAATTGAATTAATTTTGATGTTTACAGCAGCTGTGATAAAACAAGAAACACTGGAACAGAAAGAGCCAACCAGTCGTGATTGGATATCTCCTGTACCAGAAGTGGAAGTCGGAGGTTCTGGACCTGGAGGTCCTTTTGTTCGAGCACGAAAGGACATTCCCAGAGGGGCCAGATTTGGTCCATTTCGGGGCAAATGGGCCAGTCAACCCTTCAATCCTCGTTACGCTTGGGAGGTAAGTCTTTCCAAAATTTCAATTACCCAAATTACCCTTTCCAAGGAACTGCCAACTACCTATGTTGGTTCGGAAAATCATTTTGATCCAGAATGATACAATCAAATGCTAAAACCTTAGGATACCTGAAGTTGGACCCCTGATTGGGAATAAATTGGTATCATCTACTTGAACAAATTCAAAACAATATCATCACCTTCAAATTTATCATCATCTTCAGTTTTATCATCACCTTCAGTTTTATCATCACCTTTAGTTTTATTCCAAGACCCGAAACTGACCACTATTTCCCCAACAGCTTTGAAAGTCTCTAACCGAGTTTCCGTATTGAAATTCACTATGATATAATCAAATGCTAAATCCTTGAGGCACTCCAAGTTGGACCCCTGATTGGAAATGAATTTGTCTCATCTACTTGAACAGATTTAAAACGATATTAACAACACCTTCAAATTTATCATCATCTTCAGTTTTATCATCACCTTCAGTTTTATTCCAAGACCCGAAACTGGCCACTATTTCCCCAACAGCTTTGAAAGCCTCTAACCGAGATCTCGTATTGAAATTCACTGGACCTCGAAATCGATTTAGACAAGAATGTCTTCTTCTTGATCACCCCTCAGAGTTCCAAAAGCAAAAGGCGAAGATCAGAAACGTTTGGACACTTGGGTCTCCAGCGATGGGTTTTGGGACTCTGAAGAAGCGCGAGAGTGGAATTGAGAGGTAGGTGTCCACTGGGCCAATTGACAGATCTGTCAGCGCGATGACACCTCAGACGAACGAAAACGAACGACCAGGTGGCCGCTGTCGCGTCTAAGAGACGACTCTGTCCTCGGCATCTGCCGGATAATACCGGGGATTAAAGCTCTAGGATAGGTATAGGTATAGGAAACTCGGCTCCATTGGCTCTGTGCGAACAGAACTGAGAATTCCTATTCCTACCTTCCCTGGTTATAAACAGATCGATCATCTTTCAAACGGTTCCACGAGTCCCCGATTTGAGAGATGATATCGGACCAGACTCATGTGTGAATCCTTCCTACCTTGCCAATTACTATACTCCCCAGTCTCCTCATTTCTGGCTTCAATGGGTACGAGATCTTTCCAGCTCAGATTTTATCTTCAGGTTTATAGGCTTGTTGTCAGTTGGTTTCTAATAGATCTTTAATTACGAGTTTCGGTAGGATGGTTCAGAGATGCTCTGAGGGTATTTTTTATTTTGAGATCAGTGTTTAGGGGTTGCTCGAAGATTATAAAATTTTAGATCTATTTCCCAAGGGAAAAAGGATTTTTTGTCAAATCATGCGGATAGGTCCAGGCTATTGTGTCAGAATAAATTGGCCTTTGAGTGTATCATTTCAAAATGAAAATAAAGTGAGACGTGTTTTAGATTTTGGTCGCAAAAAAATTATCTTAGGAATTACGAGCTGTTGAAGTTAACCTTCCAATTTTAGAAATGCTGTAATTTTTTAATGATTACGTAATATTTGGATATCTATTTTTGTGAATGATGGGGCAATCCTTATTCATTTCTTCAGCTAAAAAAAGATTTTTTGCTAAAAAAAAAGCAAAACTTTCAAGTTTTGCGTAAAGTGCCCAAGAAAAAGAGTAAATTTGATGAGTGAAAATTTGTTTAGTATTAAAACTATTTGTTATTTGTCTATTGTTTCGGGTCAGTGAAAAATTTTTTTGTTTAAATTGTAAATTTCACAAGAAAAAAGGTTAATTCAGTTTTCCAAGTTGGAAATTCAACTGTTTTGTAGAAAATTCATTTTCTTGGTTGAAAATTTTAACAGCTTGGTAGAATGTTTTTTCTTACTGGACAGAAAATTTTTTATTGGTAAAAATTTCAATCTTTGTATTAAAAAATTAACTGGTTGAAAATTATTGTGTTTTGGTTGTCAATTCAACTATTTTGTTGAGAATTCATCTTTTTTGGTTAAAAATTCAACTGCTTGGTTGAAAGTTGAACTATTTGGTTGAAAATTAATTTTTTTGGCTCAAGATTCATCATTTTAGTTAGGAATATATCTCGTTGGGAGAGAGGGTAACTATTTTGTATGATTTTTTTTTTTATGAAAATTAATTTTTCAACTGGAAATTTAAATATTTTGTTTCAATTGAAAATTCATCTATTTGGTTAAAAATTCGCAATTGGTTGAAAAATCGTCTTTTTTGGTAGAAAATTAATCTTCTTGGTTAAAAATTCACCTTTTTTGTCAAAAATTTAACTATTTGTTAAAAAATGCATTTTTTTTTTGGTTGAAGATTCATCCATTTAGTTAGAAATATATCTCGATGGTAGAAGAAGAAACTATTTTATAGAATTTTTTTTTATTTCGCAAGAAAATTAATTTTTCAACTGAAAATTGAATTTTTTTTTTTAAATTGAAAATTCATCTATTGGGTTCAAATTCGCATGAATTTTGTTGAAAAATCTTTTTTTTTGGGTAGAAAATTAATTTTCTTCTTTAAAAATTCAGCTTTTTTGTTGAAAATTCAACTATTTGATTATTAATTCTTTTTTCTTTAAAGTGCTTGTTTGTCTATCTGTTTGTCTGTTTGTTTGACTGTTTGTCTGTCTGTCTGATTGTCTGTATGTTTGTCTGTCTGTTTGTCTGTCTGCTTGTCTGTCTGTTTGTCTGTATGTTTGTCTGTCTGTTTATCTTTTTGTCTGTTTGTCTATCTGTTTGTCTGTCTGTTTATCTTTTTGTCTGTCGGTCTGTCTGTTTGTATGTCTGTCTGTTTGTCTGTTTGTATGTCTGTTTGTATGTCTGCTTGTCTGTTTGCCTATCTGTCTGTCTGTCTGTCTGTCTGTCTGTCTGTCTGACTGTATGTCTGTCTGACTGTCTGTTTGTTTGTTTGTTTGTTTGTTTGTCTGCCTGCCTGTCTTTCTGTTTGCCTGTCTGATTGTCTGTCTGTTCGTCTGTCTGTCTGTTTGTTAGTCTGTTTGTTTTTCTGTCTGTCTGTTTGGCTGTCTGTCTGTTTGTTTGTCTATATGTTTGTCTGTTTGTTTGACTGTCTGTCTGTCTGTCGATCTGTCTGTTTGTGTGTCTGTCTGTTTGTCTGCTTGTCTGTCTGTTTGTCTATTTGCCTATCTGTTTGTCTGTCTGTCTGACTGTCTGTCTGTCTGTCTGACTGTCTGTCTGTTTGTTTGTCTGTCTGTTTATTTTTCTGTCTGTCTG
>CAKNXH010000399.1:52943-71614 GCA_932178445.1 Andricus quercusramuli
CTGTCTGTCTGTTTGTTTGTCTGTCTGTTTATTTTTCTGTCTGTCTGTCTGTTTTTGGTATTTTTTTTTCTTTTTGATAGTGGGGGTGCCGACATAGAAAAGGAGTGTAGTCCAAAATTTGAATCAATTTAGGCCCTGGGTTTGAAGGTAATTGGTTTCGAGTCGATGAGAAGAACTCTAGAAACATTTTTTTTTTTTTTCGATTAAAAATCTGAACTGGACAAGTGTAAAACGGGTTCGGATTGGTCAGCTGGAGTGATAGATATGATAGCAAGAGCGCATGTCGCACTGACAAAATGTAAATGGCTCCATCCATCTAAGCCGACAAAAAGGCAGTCGGGCCAACTGTCGACCGGCGATTACAGGATAGATTAAAGCAAACTACCCCTTCGTTTCGTCAGGCAATCTATCAACCCCCACGCGCCTCAACATTGGCACGAGTTGTATGAAAATCTAGATTATAGGTGTACCCATTCCAAATTCTCACGTTCTCAGTAAGGGTGGTCCAAAAAAATTATTTTTCTCATTTTTTAAAGTCTCACCCCCTTATTTTGTGTCTTTTTTTGAAAAAAATTGTCCTCTCTTTTTTTGATATTTGAAAAAAACTGTTTAGAGGTAGGGCATGGCCCTTAAAGTACCCCAAAGTGTTGAAAATTCAGTAACAGGAAAATTTAAGTGGCAAATTATATTTAAAAAATTATCATACAAATATGAAAAATTATTATTAGATCATATTAAGATCATTATACTTTCATCAAATTCAGAAAAAAACACATTAAAATTACTTCTTAGTATCTTAAGGGGTGATTTTCGGCAAATTTTGCGGTAAATTAAATTTCATAACAAATTTTTTTACAATTTTTACAAATTTCAAATTTTACCTAAAAACTAAAAATGACTTAAAAATTAAACTGTTCCATTTTTGGTTCAAAATGTATCTTTTTTAGTTGGAAATTCAACTGTTTGGTAGGAAATTCAACGATTTGGCGGAAAATGAACATTTGGTGGAAATTCATTTTTTTGTTTGTTAAAAAATTCATCTTTGTAAATTGATTGAATTGGATTGAATTTTAACTTTCTTCAGTTAAAACTTCCACTATTTGGTAGAAAATTTACTTTTTTTAATTTACTATTCTTGGGTTGAAAATTCAACTATTTGGTTAAAAATTAACATTCTTTCAAATAGGAAATTAACCAAATAGAAAATTTTAACAAAAAAGTTAATTTTCTACCAAATAGTTGAATTTTCAACTTAAGAAAATGAATATTCAATCAAATAGTTGAATTCTCAATTTGAAAAGATGAATTTCAACTCAAAAATGTGAATTTTTATTCTGTTAAAAATTGATTTTTTCAAACTAAAAATTGAACTGTTCCATTTTTTAATAGAAATTTACCTTTTTAACTAAAAATTCAACTATTTGATTGACTATTCATTTTATTTACCTGAAAATTTAACTATTTGGTAGAAAATTAACTTTTTCATTAAAATTTTCTATTTTTTGGTTGAAAATTTAACTTTTGGGTTGAAAATGAACGTTTTGTGGAAATTCATTTTTTTGTTTGTTGAAAAATTTATCTTTGTAAATTGAAAATTGAAAATTCAACTATTTGATTGAATTTTAATTTTCTTCAGTTAAAACTTCAACTATTTGGTAGAAAATTTACTTTTTTTAATTTACTATTCTTGGGTTGAAAATTCAACTATTTGGTTAAAAATTAACATTCTTTCAAATAGGAAATTAACCAAATAGAAAATTTTAACAAAAAAGTTAATTTTCTACCAAATAGTTGAATTTTCAACTGATGAAAATAAATATTCAATTAAATAGTTGAATTCTCAATTTGAAAAGATGAATTTCAACTCAAAAATGTGAATTTTTTTCTGTTAAAAATGGATTTTTTAAACTAAAAATTAAACTTTTCCATTTTTTAATAGAAATTTACCTTTTTTAATTAAAAATTCAACTATTTGACTGACCATTTATTTTATTTAGTTAAAAAATTGAACTATTTGGTAGAAAATTAACTTTTTTGTTAAAATTTTCTATTTTTTTGTTAAAAATTCAACTATTGGGTTGAAAATGAACATTTTCTGGAAATTCATATTTTCTTTGTTAGAAATTGATTTTACAAACTAAAATTGAACTGTTTCATTTTTGGGTAGAAATTTACCTCTTTTAATTCAAAATTCAACTATTCGATTAAATATTCATTTTCTTTAGATGAAAATTCAACTATTTGGTAGAAAATTAACTTTTTTGCTAAAATCTTCTATTTCTGGGTTAAAAATTCAACTTTTTGGTTGAAAATTAACATTTTTGGTTCAAAATTCATCTTTTTTAATTGAGAATTCAACTATTTGGTAAAAAATTAATCTTTTTGTTGAAATTTCCTATTTTTGGGTCAAAAATTCAACTGTTTAGTTCAAAATTAACTTTTTCCTTTAAAAATCGACTGTTTAGTACAAAATTAATCTTTTCGGCAAAAAAATCTTTTGTTATGTTGAATATTAATTGTTTTAACTGAAAATCCGATATTTCATTAATGATTGGAAATTCGTATTTTTTTTTAGTTGAAAATTCAACTATTTGGTGAAAAAATAAAAATTTCTGGTAGAAAATTAATCTATTTGGTTAGAAAATAACTATTTTCTTGGAAAAATTATAATTTTTTTTTTTTGGAAATCGAAATATTTGGTTGAAATGTATGATCCTGAGTTGAAAATCAACTTTTTTCGTTCGAAATTCCTATTTTTGGTTGAAAATTCAACTAATTTGATATTAAATATTCCCTATTTGGATAAAAATTGACTGATTTATTGAAAATTGATATTTTCGGATTGAAAATTAATTTTTGTCTTAGAAAATCATATTTTCGAGTTGAAAATTCAACTGTTTTGTTGAAAATTTGCGTTTTTGGCTTGGAAATTCAACTATTATTTTATAGGTTGAAAATTTATCTTCTTTAGTTTAAAATTCAACTTTCTTGTTAAAAATCAATTTTTTCCGTTTTGAATTCATAGTTTATAGTTAAAAATTATTTTTTTAAATTTGAAGATTCAGCATTTAAGTTGAAGATTCTGCTTTAGTGAATAATTCAGCTATTTGGTAGAAATTTAATTTTTTTTGGTGAAATTTGGTTGAAACTACTTTGTTAAAAAATCATTTCTGTAGTTGAAGATTTATCGTTTCAGTTGAAAATTTATCCCTCTAGTCAAAAATCAAACTATTTTCCTGAAAAGTAGTTCTTGTTGTTAAAAATTAGTTTTTGTTGTTGAAGATTAGTTCTTCATATTGAAAATCAGTTTTTGTTGTTGAAAATTAGTTTTTGTGGTTGAAAATTATATTTCTTGTTTGAAAATTAGTTTTTGTTTATTGAAAATTAGTTTTTGTTATTGAAAATTAGTTTTTTTTTGTTTAAAATTAGCTTCTTCTTGTTGAAAATCAGTTTTCGTTGTTGAAAATTGATTTGATGATAAATCTAATAGTCCAGTTGGTCCAGAAACGTTACCTTTTTTCAGTTTCTCAGTGACACCATATTGTGCAATGTTCTTTGAAGTGCATGCACCATCATCACCGCGGCCATAGCCGCAGCTTTGTCCGAATTCACCATTTATATAATTTGTCAGCAACACACGTTAACGGTAGAACGTGGCTTTCCGCACGATTTGGCAAAAAAGTACGTGGGTGACGCGTGCTTGCTCCCTCTTTTTATGCCCCTCCCCCCTTTCCCCAATCTCTCTTACATTCAACCTTTACTGAGCTCGACTATTATACTTTTTCCCAATAAAAACCCTCTTTCATCCCGAAAGTATCTCCCTTATTTTACACGAAAATAGGTTAAAAAACCTTTATGGGAAATTTATAAATAAACTTATTTGTCCTCCAACTGAAACCCCATAGAAAATTCTTCAAATTAAACTATTCTGTCTCCACAATCTCCCTCTATTAACCGAAGTTTGGTGGGACTGACGTTATAGGGGAGATTGATTAGCAACCTCGGTCGAAGCTACTATTATACTTTTTATCAATTAAAACCCTCTTTCATCCCGGGAGCCTCATTTTATCACTTCATCCCTTATTTTACACGAAAATATGTTAAGAAACCTCCATAGAAAATTTATAAATAAATTTATTAGTCCTCCAGCTGGAAGTCAATTAAAAATTTTTCAAATTAAACTATTCTGTCCTCACAGTCCCCCTCTATTAAACGAAGTTTGGTGGGACTGACGTTATAGGAGAGATTGATCAGCAACCTCGGTCGAAGCTACTATTATACTTTTTATCAATTAAAACCCTCTTTCATCCCGAAAGCATTATTTTATCCCTTCATCCCTGATTTTACACAAAGATGTGTTAAGAAACCTCCATAGGAAATTTATAAATAAATTTATTAGTCCTCCAACTGAAGCCCAATTAACAAATTTTCAAATCTCGGTCTACACATCTGTGGTATGTGAACCCTCTCAGTCATAAGGAGAAACAAAAAAAGACGATTTTTGTCAACTATCCTGTCCCGACACTCCCCCTCTATTAAACGAAGTGTGGCGGGACTGACGTTATAGTAGAGATTGATCAGCAACCTCGGTCGGAGCTACTATTATACTTTTTTTTAATAAACTCTCTTTCATACCGAAAGTATTTTTCTTATTTAACAAAAAAATATGTTGAAAAACCTCTGAAGCATATCTATAAATATATTTATTAGTCCTCCAACTAAAGCCTGATTAAATTTTTTTTAAATCTCGGTCCACGCACCTTTGGTATGTGAACCCTCCCAGTCATAAGAAGAATCCAAAAAAAAACAACATTTTTTGCAACTATTCTGTCCCCACACTCCCCCTATATTAAACGAAGTTTGGTGGGACTGACGTTATTTCCAGTAAACTTACTGCACTTTCAACAAAATGGATGGATTTTTGAACAACGGAATTAATTTTCTACAAAAAAGTCAAATTTTCAAGAAAAATATATGAATTTTCAACTAGACTAGAGTATTTTTTAACAATAATCGAATAGTTCTACTTCCAATTAGAAAAATTAGTTTTCAGCAAAATGAATTTTCAGAAAAAAGACGAATTTTTTATTAAAAAAGATTATTTTCCTTTCAAAACTGGCACAGTTGAATTTTCAGTTTAAAAAGTTAATTTAAAAAAATCAACTACTGAGATCAATCTTCAACCAAATATATTAAATTTTAATTAATTTTTAAGTAGTTCAACAAAAAAGAACGAATTTTTTATGAAATAGTTACATTTGTAACTGAACAGCTAAATTTTCCACTAAAATGATAAATCTCTACACAAAGAAATTATTTTTTTAAGAAATTAGTCCAAATATAAATCAAGTAGTTGAATTTTCAACTAAAAAGATATATTTTTAACCAAAAAAGGATTTGTTCAATTTTCAACCAAGAATATTAACTTTAAACTGAAAAAGAAAGGAATTTTCAACAAAAGAGTTAAATTTTCAACAAAATAGTTAAATTTTCAACTAGATGAATTTTTAATTAAAATGATCAATCTTCAACCGGAAAAGATCAATTTTTTGTTGATATTTCCACCAGAAAATTAAATTTCATTTTAAAAATCAGTGAAATCCGGAAAATGCGAATTTTCAACTGAATAGTTGAATCCTCAAGAAAACAGGTTAATTTTTAAATAAACAGTTGCATTTTTCATAAAAAAAGATAAAATTTCTACCAAAAGTCAAGAAGGACACAAAATGTCAACCAAATTGTTGAAAACGTTTAATTTTCTAGCAAAATAGTCGAATTTTTAACCCAAAAATCGATTGACCTATGATATTAATAGATTTAATTAAAGAGCAGGAAAGTTATGGTAATTTATACATTTTGGAAATCGGTTTTTCACAGTAAAACTTTTTTCAGTGGTATAATTCAAAGTTGATGCAGGAATATAAGAGATTCATTGATTCGGGACGAATCGATTGACCTATAATTTTATTAGATTCAATCGAATAGTTGGAAGGTTATGGTAATTTATATATTTTGAAAATCAGTTTTTTATACTCAAACTTTTTCCATTAGCATAATACAAATGTGATGCAAAAATATGAAAGATTCCTTGGTTTTAGACGAATCGATTGACCTACGATATTAATAGATTTAATTAAAGAGCAGGGAAGTTATGGTAATTTATATATTTTGAAAATCGGTTTTTTATAGTCGAACCTTTCTCATTAATATAATCCTAAGTTGATGCAAGAATAAAAAAGAGATTCATTGATTCAGAACGAATCGATTGACCTATAATAATAATAGATTCTATCAAAGAGTAGGGAAGTTATGGTAATTTATATATTTTGAAAATCGGTTTTTTATAGTCAAACTTTTTTCATTAGCATAATTCAAATGTAATGCAGGAATATAAGAGATTCCTTGGTTTGAGACGAATCGATTGACCTATGATATGAATAGTTTCAATTAAAGAGCAGGGAAGTTATGGTAGTTTATATATTTTGAGAATCGGTTTTTCATAGCGAAACTTTTTTCATTTGCATACTTAAAAGTTGATGCAAGAATTTAAAAGATTTCTTGGTTTTAGACGAATTGATTGACCTACGATATTAACAGATTTAATTAAAGAGCAGGGAAGTTACGGTAATTTATATATTTTGAAAATCGGTTTTTTATAGTCAAACTTTTTTCATTAGCATAATTCAAATGTGATGCAAGAATTTAAAAGATTCTTCGGTTTTAGACGAATCGATTGACCTATGATATTAATAGATTTAATTAAAGAGCAGGGAAGTTATGGTAATTTATATATTTTGAAAATCGGTTTTTTATAGTCGAACCTTTCTCATTAATATAATCCTAAGTTGATGCAAGAATAAAAGAGATTCATTGATTCAGAAAGAATTGATTGACCTATAATATTAATAGATTCTATCAAAGAGTAGGGAAGTTATGGTAATTTATATATTTTAAAAATCGGTTTTTTATAGTCAAACTTTTTTCATTGGCATAATACAAATGTGATGCAAAAGTATTAAAGATTTCTTGGTTTTAGACGAATCGATTGACCTACGATATTAATAGATTTAATTAAAGAGCAGAGAAGTTATGGTAAATTATATATTTTGAAAATCAGTTTTTTATAGTCGAACCTTTCTCATTAATATAATCCTAAGTTGATGCAAGAATAAAAGAGATTCATTGATTCAGGACGAATCGATTGACCTATAATATTAATAGATTCTATCAAAGAGTAGGGAAGTTATGGTAATTTATATATTTTTAAAATCGGTTTTCTATAGTAAAACTTTTTTCATTAGTATAATTCAAAGTTGATGCAGGAATATAAGAGATTCCTCGGTTTGAGACGAATCGATTGACCTATGATATGAATAGTTTTAATTAAAGAGCAGGGAAGTTATGGTAGTTTATATATTTTGAGAATCGGTTTTTCATAGCGAAACTTTTTTCATTAGCATACTTCAAAGTTGATGCAAGAATAAAAAAGATTCTTTGGTTCAAGACAAATCGATTGACCTATAATATTGATAGATATAATTGAAGAGTAGGGGGGTTATGGTAATTTATATATTTTTAAAATCGGTTTTTTATAGTAAAACTTTTTTTATTAGCATAACTCAAAGTTGAAGCAACGGAATAAAAGATTCTTTGGTTCAAAATGAATCGTTTGACCTATAATATAATACATTTTATTGAAGAGTAGGGAAGTTATGGTAATTTATATATTTTGAAAATCGGTTTTTCACAGTAAAACTTGTTTCAGTGGTATAATTCAAAGTTGATGCAGGAATATAAGAGATTCATTGATTCGGGACGAATCGATTGACCTATAATTTTATTAGATTCAATCGAATAGTTGGAAGGTTATGGTAATTTATATATTTTGAAAATCGGTTTTTTAAAGTAAAACTTTTTTCATTAGCATAATTTAAAGTTGATGCAAGGATATAAAAGATTCCTTGGTTTTAGACAAATCGATGGACCTATGATATCAATGGATTTAATTAAAGAGCAGGGAAGTTATAGTAATTTATATATTTGGAAATCTGTTTTTTATAGTAAAAATTTTTTCATTACTATAATTTGAAGTTGATGCAACAATACAGAAGATTTGTTGATTCGAGACGAATCGTTTGACCTATAATATTGATACATTCCATTGAAGAGTAGGGAAGTTATTGTAATTTATATATTTTGAAAATCGGTTCTTCATAGCAAAACTTTTTTCATTAACATAATTCTAATGTTGATGCAAGAACAGAAAAGATGTTTTCATTCGAAATGAGTTGATTGACCTATAATATTGATACATTCTATTAAAAATTAAGGAAGCTGTGGTAATGCATAATTATTGAAAATACTGTTTTTTTTGTAGTGAAATTTTTCTCTTCGACATGATTCAAATTTGATGCAGGAACATGAAAGATTCCTTGGTTTGAAACGAATCGATTGACCTACAATATTAATACGTTTTATTGAAGAGTAGGGAAGTTATGGTAACTTATATTTTTCGAAAATAGGTTTTTTTAACCTTATAGTTTTTATAACTTAAAGTTGAATCAAGAATAGAGAAGATATGTGTTAATTCGAGGCGAATTGATTGACCTATAATATCAATACATTTTATCGAAGAGTAAGGAAATTATGGTCATTTATATTATATTAAAAAACGATTTTTATAATAAAAATTTTCTTATTCTCATAATTTAAAGTTGATGCAAGAATACAAAAGTTGTATTTATTCAAAACGAATCGATTGACCTACAATTTTAATACATTTTATTGAAGAGTAGGGAAGTTATGGTAACTTATATAGTTTGAAAATAGGTTTCTTATAGTATAATTTTTTTGATTAGCATAATTCAAAGTTGATGCAAGAATATAAAAGATGTGTTGATTCGAGGCGAATCGATTGACCTATAATATTGATACATTTTATTGAAGAGTAAGGAAGCTTTGGTAATGCATAATATTTGAAAATAAGGTTTTTTATAGTAAAACTTTGTTCACTAACATAATTCAAAATTGATGCAAGAACCGAAAGGGATAGAACCCGACAGAACTTTCCCCTTCCCCTTTCCAGCTCGAAAAATTATCATTTCGAATACAAAATTCGATTTGTCTTTATCTTCAAAATGTTTTTGTATGATACGTTTATTTTGTATTTTTTTTTTAAATTTCTATTTTAGAATTGATCAAAATGAAGACCTTGGTTTATCTATCATTAAAAAAAATAACTAATGCTTTCTCTATGAGGAAGCAAATACATTTGCTAACGGGAAGCAAAGTGCTCATGAAATGAGCACCATACAATTATAAATCCAAACAAACTGGAAACACTCGAGATCGAATCCACAGCTATTTAACATGTGTAACAAGTCGTATAAGTTAAAAAAAAATATCGATGGCCTCGATTCTCCCTAATTAATCCCAATATTCTTTTTCTTTTCCTTATTGGGAATCTCATTAACGTGACAAGGTGGGAAAACACGATTAGTTCCCTTGAGCGGAAAGAATCGCGTGCCGAACTCATCGGATTGATCATTTGAGCTCTGAGGTCGTTGAAATTATTTGGCAAATTGGGCAGACTGGTTGTGTCGTGTCTACCAGAGGGGTGCGAGATTACGCGCGAATGAACTAAGCCTCAGATTGGTTTAGCCGCCACGAAGGCACGCCGCGCCATTCGATTACGCGTCACCGAACTAAACGCACCCGGAAGAGTTCCTTCCTTTTTTTTCATCCCCTACTCTCTACCCCCTCCCCCTCGCTTTTTTACGATTCCCTCAGGATCTGAAAAACTAGACCCAAATTCACAGCAGGTGGGGTAATACCGATACCCAAACCGGGGTGGAGTTTACCCTCTTCATTTTTTTTTTACTCGGATCGCTTCTGTCGTATGAATAAACATCGAATTTGGGGAAAAATTTCGGTTTACCTGCAACCTTTATTGCTTTTTTCTCTCTCCAGATATCGTGCAATGTGAGAAAAGGATTAGGGGTGAGGAAGGGACTTGATTTTTTTTTTCAATCAATCTAGCGTTTCGCGAAGCTCGGGAAAAAGATTATGGAGGGTGGGAACTGATCGGAAGATTGGTATTTGAAAATATTGTGGAGTGAGAGTTAAAAAAAAAAAACGTTTTAAAAAAAAGACTGATTATAATTATGCTATTAATTGGTTCCAATCCCAATACACCATCCTTTTTTTAGTCTTTCATTTGCTTGCCAACTTTGCAAAAGAATAGAAACTCGAATAAAAAATTGAAATTGTAATTGAAAAATTGAATTCACGAAAATGAGTCTCCACACAACGTCGTAGTTACAAGTAGTGGACATTGTGAAGCTTTTATGCAATGGAGTGATGGACAATGTCCAAGCATGTCAAGGCGTTACGGGCAGTCAAGGCGTTACGGGCAGTCGAGGCGTTGTGGGCAGTCGAGGCGTTACGGGCGGTCAAGCCCCGGAAACGAATCGACAATGCGAATATTATGTGCCAGGTAAGCTTGCGTACTTTTTTTTTTCCTTCGAGTGCAAAATACAATCAGAAAATATACATATATAGCATATATTATACTATTATGGCACATAAGACCTTTTTTTCTAAGGCGGATCAGCTATGTTTAAATCGATATTCTGAGAGGTCCCGAGGCGTTTTTCGTTTTTCGTTTCCATTTTGCGTTTTCAGTTCTCAAGGCCTAGGGTTACTGTCCTGATCCCTCTGACCTTCGCATTTCGCGTATTTGAATTTTTAATGGCCGGAAAAAGGCCCGAGAAGTGACCAGGGGAGGGGGGCAGCGGATTCCGCGAGAATCGGCAGGAAACAAGTGACAATCAAAACCGCGGGGATCTTTTTCTTTGTCGGCTTGTCATGTACTGACAGCCTTCCTTCTGTCAAAGGACCTCGGCTGGTCATCATGCGAATTTACTGGTCGTCCGACAGTGATGTATTCAAAAAAAGGTCCCAGGCAGGGTGGCTGAAAAAATTCGTTTTCAAAATACCCTCACTTTTTCATGGTTTTTTAAAATAATTTTTTTTTCCCGGACTGTTAATATTTTAATACCAACATTATGATTTTGCAACGTTTTTTTTGTATAGAATCTTTTAGAAATTGACTAAAACAATAGAAATAATTGACAATGATAAAAAAATTTCTTAACGAAAAAATTACTAAAAGTTACTCATGCGCAATAATAATGTGACTAATTTTTTTTTATTCAAATATAGAAGATTTGAAAAATATACTCTAAACGTCCATCGTTTTAAGAGAAGTCTGGATAAAAATTCCTACCTTACCGACTTTGATAAAGTTCGAATTGTTTGGTTTATGTCTAGGCTAAGTTTCCAGAATGATCCCAGAGACTCAATGACATTCTATAATTATATTTTGTAATTGTTAGAAAAGAATGTTGCCTTAATCATCAAGGTTATTCATCATTCAATTTCAGCATTTCATCTGAGACACAGAAACTTAGCACGGACATGAACCAAATAAACTTTCCACAAATCCTGAAATCGGCAAGGTAGGAATCAGTATCCAAAACCACTCAATTATCCCAGAATCTTGAGATTTTTTAAATTTTTTGTATATATTTGTGTGGATTATTTTTGTGGATTATTTCTGAGGATTATTTCTGAGGATTATTTTTGAGGATACGAGCCTGGGAAGAGGAGAACCTGCACAAGAAGGTCGAATTTGAAATTTTCAAACGGGTAATGCGAGTGTGATCACACACGTATGCACAATGGCATGAAGAGTTTTAACAAAACGATATGCACCGACGGGTGTCCGACTAACTAGACCTTTCTGAAGATCGAGTTTTTGATTGACAGTTTGCCTCGGCTCCAAGCACCTTCTCGCATTATGTTAATAAAGATATGATACCTTTGTGTGACTTTAGACAACCGGCGTGTATATTTTGACATTTAAATTTACTACTCGCACACAACCCTTTTTACAATTTGTCTCCGATTTTCTCAATGCTTGTTTCTTAATTTGTCTTGTAAAGAATAATGAATTCAGAGAGATACCTAAAAATTAATTCGAGGCTCGGACTCACGCTACTATTCTTAAAAAGCCACTATTTGTTCACTCTCCCTTTCAGAATATCATGGGGTCTACGAGACCCTAAATATTAGCAAAAAGTGGGAAGTCTTAAATATCAACCCCTATAATTGACAAAAAACCTGAAGTTCTTGTCACCCATCAATATAACTAGCAATTCTTCACCCTCGAGATTCATTTGAGCCTGATTGGCTTCTCTGAAGATGAGGTACAGGTGGAAAGTGTAATTCCTTTGAAGCGCATGCAGAGGCCGAGGAAGTTCTCCTATTGAGAATTATCCTGTGAAATGATCTCGAGTTGAAGTTACGTATCCTGACTTGAATCGGCGAGACAATCGACGCTACATCAAAGGCGTGATTGTTTCCCGTAAATTATAACCGGAGCACTTACTCGACTTCTCGTTATGAGTTGCGAACAAGTTCAATTAAGTCCGGGGGAGTCGGGCTTCCTACACAGAGGACACCGTCAAGGTTCACACCATGGATTCTGGAATACTGTACAAAGTACTATACCAAGCGGGAAATGAGAAAACGAGAAAGAAAAGGAGAGATCAAATAGAAAAGGAAGAACGTTAAGAAGCAAACAGGCTGGGTGTCATACGACAAAAGGACGAAGGACCCTTATGGGGGTTGGGGCTCAGGGTGATGATGACGATGGTGATGGTGAGGGACAGGGTCAGCCTTGCTGGGCAACACGTGCCTGTTATGTCCATTTCGACAGATAGCAGATCTCGTAGATTTATCACCCAGAATCACGCTCAGCTTGCTTTTCTTTGAAGGGACATCGATTTCGAACAACCTAAGTGCTGTTTCGAATCCTTATTGAAAAAAAACGCCATGAAATTATGGTCGTGTTAACCTCCACCAAACAATTTGATAGGGACATGAAAACACACTCAAACTCGTAAATTAGTATTTATTCGAAATTGTAAATATGTGTTAGAAATTTTATGGAAGAATTATTACAGTTCTGACTTTGAACAGGGAATTTTTGAAAAGAATGATGATTTTCAGTTGGTCTGGGGTTCGGGTTGGTCTGAATATTTCAAAAGAAGTATAATTCTGAACTATACGTTGGGTAAACACTCTGAATGAACATCTTGCGAGATCCATGAATCCCTGAAAAGATTTGCTACATCTTTGAAAAACGAATGGTTGTTTGAAATACAAATTGTTGATTAAAATATGACCGAGACTTGCTTTTCGGAAGTAAAAACGGTTTTACGAAAATATGAAATAGTTCCCACCCCTGATGTTTTTCTCCTTACATGTCTACTTGACCCACTTGACTCTTGCTGGGAAAGCAATGCAAGTAATGACAAGGCAAGCAGTGCCCTCCGACCCGTATCTAACGCGCAGCAGATGCCTCCCTCGAGTTATGTTATACTCCCCCGTAATACTTATAAGGGAAGCTACGGTATAAATTATATCGCAGTCGCGTCAGCCTCAGCCCCTTATATGATCGATCATTAGAGGCCTATTTACCAGAAAATTTGGCAAAATTGTTTTTTTTTTCCACTGGCGACTTTGCTACTGACATGACGTGGTGGCATTATTAGACAAATCGAGATATCAAGTTTCCTCTACCTACTCATGCATGTAAAACATCAGAAAAATGTTGTTCAGTTCATGTGTCTAATGATCAGGATATTCCAACCCTAACCAAATTCATTATGTTGTTGACATATGGATTGGAACATTAGTTCAAAATTTGGAATGCTATTGAAAAGGAATGTTTTATATTTTCATAAATTTTCAAGTGCATTAAAATGTTTTGGTTTTTACTCATGTTCGCTATTAATTTCTTGAAATGTTGGCATTGGGCTGCATTTACGTGGGTGGATAGTTATTTAACCCCAAATAAGTAATTTGGTCAGGGAGGGTTGACTGTGTACACATTGTATGTCAGAATGGAGAATACAATGACCGAACTAATCTGGTCCGAAACAGGGAGTAGCCTAGTTCAATATAGACAGAAATACACTATTATGCCGAGGGAGATGTCTGCTTCCAACTATTGCCCTGCATAAATCAAGCTCCTTAACCTCCTTGTCCCCCCTTCGTTTGAGTCCCACGCGATCCACAATGTGTGTCAATTTTTCTTTCTCCCACAGTCGTTTTTATAATAATTTTTAACATTCTCAATTGTGGATGAAAGGTGTCGATCATATGAACATATTTGGAACATATGAAGACATGAGAATGACAACTCGATATGACAACTCGGATTTGTCTTCAATCAAGAGTTGTTGGGAAATACATGCTTCTATAATGTCAAAATGTTATTTCTGAAAACGTATAACAAAAAAAACCCTTCAAAATGTCCTTTTTTGTTCTCATCCTGTTGTCATTCTCGTGTCTTCATATGGTTTCCCAGGATTAATGATACATTAATTAGGTCTCCTCGTCAATAAGGCCTTGAAAGGAAATTAAGCAAAGATGTTGCCATCTTAATGCGGTTCTATTCCAACCATCCCTCTCATTTCAAACCCCTTTTCCCACCCCATGAGGGAGAGTTGACGTCGACATTACGAGGTCGAAAATCGTAAACAGCCCTGTTATTTAAGGGATGATAATTGACTCCGTCGTTCCGCCATGCTGCTCTCAATGAATTTTCCCGGTCGTCCTTTCACACCGTCGGAAACTCCCAGAAATGAAACGAGAATTCTATGGTCTATATAAATTTTCCTACCACATTTCCCACTCACCTTCTCGAAATTGAACGTTTGTTTCGAATTTGAAGCATCCAGTTTAAAGTGTTTTGGTAAACATTTTCCTCAATGGTTTTCTGATTAGCTTCTGGAATAGGGTAAACAGGGTGAAAAGGGTAAAATTTGACCTGAAATTGTCCTAAAAGTGTGCAAAACCGGTAGATAAAACCATCATGATCCTATAACCGCGGGTGAACAGAAAGCATGCTGTGTTCGTTAAAAGCATTTTTGCGTCGACCATCATGTGGCTATCATTCACCATCGATCAGCGTTATTCATAACTTTACTCTCTTCTCGATATCACGTACCACCTAAAGTGGCGTGATTCTCAATACAAAAATTATTGTTTCGTTCCGTATCGGCCACCCTCTTCAAATTATAAAGTTATGAACCCAATTATAGAAACTTCTAGTATGAAGATTCGTTTCTAAATTTGTATCCGTTGAAAGAAAATCTCTTTTTGAAAGGTGGAAAGAGATCACAGTCGTTGGAGTATTATCCACCCGCGTCCCGCATTTTGGATTTGGAAGATCGACATTGGCTCATTCACAATGATGGGACGCGGAACGTTGCCGATTATAAGGGACCATTGAAAAGAATATCTCAGCTTGTCCAAGGCACTGAAGATTCTCCGTTTTTCGGTATTTCAGCCAAATTGAGAAGACTCGGGTGCCCCACTGAAACCTTCCGACGTGCCCGAACAGATCGGTTTTGTTGAAGGTGTGAGGTTACAAAGGAGGCGATCATGTGTTTTGTCCCCGATGTCCTTTACTTGCATCCCATGCCGAAATCTATTCGACCGCATGTCCTCATCATCCGGAAAGTTCCCTTCTCGTCAAATTTCAAAAATGTGTATCGTTCCGCCCTGTTATACCAATTTTATTTCATTCTTTCTCCCGAGATACTATTTTGATTTCTTGACCAATTTGCACTTCAGGTGTTTTTACCCCCTTGGAGAAACTGGAAGATAAATCTTACACTATGGTTTCCTTATTTTCTCACTTCGTCCGGACTAATTTCCTTGCTTATTACAATATAGTAGTTATTATTATATCAAGATTATTTGATCAAATCTTTTTTATTTTGTTGTTTGAGGATAGGTTTTAAAATCAGACAATTTTAGGTTTCAAAATTGGGAAGAGAGAGTTGCAAAGACCGTTTTGTGAGGAAAAAATGAGATGTCGAGTTTGACAAAGGGGATATAGATCTCAGTTTCTTGACAACTGGCCCAGGGGCTCATCTTCTTGGAAGCATCCTCTGTTGGGTTTCTTTTCAGCCCAGCCCACAATAGAGGCGTTAAAGCAGATAAGGTCAGAACCGAGGATGTACGAAAAATCCCTTGCTGACAGATTTTACATTTTTCGCAGACTTTTTCGAAACCAAAAGCTCTTTTAAATCCTAGGAACTAGCAGCTTTGACACTTCCTGGCAATTTCACATACTTTGCATTAAAAAATCTTCCCTAACTTTTGACACCATCGATTTTTCTATAGCATTTTTGTATTAATTGGTCTCCGAAAGGCGGCAAAGGTCAATGAAAATTCGTATAAAAGGAAATAAATTTGTATTCTTTTGAATCAGCATGTAATCCGCGTTGATTTTGCGGGATCTTGTCCGAAGAATTACGTCGAAGCGAAGAGACGTGAGGGCATTTTTTTCGGCTTTGTTAATTTTCATCTGTGACGGTTCTAGAATCGAGCCTCCTAGAAGTGAGAATGAGGAACGATTATCGGAATGAGCGAGATTCTCGGGGAGGCAAATCTACCGCAGGAATTGTCCGCACATGTCCGCACATGCCGACAAAGTGAAAAATTTCCCGCTGAGAAAGATTTAAGGCGGCGTTCTTCCTCGACGTCTTCTTCCTTTCAAGATGAAGATGGAGAAAAGGAAAAATCCCGTTCGTCACGCGCTGTTCAAACATCATTTTACTGCACCTATCATCGATGCTTTATTTTCAAATCACGTGTGAAATCAACATTTTATCAAAATTAACGGTTTTTGTATTCAGACCGGCATTTATTTATGGCTTGACTATAAAATTGAAAAGTTCATATTAATTTTTTATTGAAATTGATTTATTAGGGTTATAAATATTGAGGAATACATAATGTTTTATTTGACAACTTTGGTGATTCATCTTAGAAAATTATCGCAAAAGGGGGTTGGGCGGGACAGTGTGGGGCAAAGCGGGATCCTGGCAATTTTTCTTTTCTTGATGTTTTTCTGATTAATAATGCGCGTCCCTCTGCAAAAGAATTATTGCATAGTTTTTCTAAAGATTAAATATAATTTGGATTAATTGAAAATAATCAATTGTGAAATTAACTTGAAATTAACGGTTTTGTCTTCAGGACGGCGTTTATTCATGAATCTGCTATAAAATTGAAAAGTGTAAATTAGTTTATTATACAAATTGATTTATTAGGAATATAAATATTGGGGAATACATAATGTTCTATATGGATATTTTTGCAATTAAAGTTTAAAATCTACCGTGAAATGGGCTAAGTAGGACAGTATGGGGTAAAGTGGGACCTTCGCAAATTTAATGTTTTCAAAACAAAATATTATGATTATGATAAATTTTATGATTCAAATGATCGATTTTTTGTTGCTACATCAAAAAAATAAAATAAAATAATAAATGCGGGATGAAATCATGACTCAATTTTGCCTATATTTCCAAATCCCAAATGTGGACAAATGTGACAGTTGGGCGGGAATTGAAAAAAGTAGTGAGCAATGAAAGAGTTAGCAGACATTAAAAAATGCTCTTCATTTAAAAAAATGGATATCTCTAAATATTCGATTTAAATGTTTTATCACTTTTGGGAATGAAAAGGCACTTAGGGAGGTCGGAAGGGCGTTTAGGGAAACCATGCGGACATTTAGAGAGGTTCTCGATAATTTTCTCTAAAAATAAATAATATGTCTACTCAAAAAATTGATATCTTCAGATATTTATTTTAAATATTTTCCGACATTTGGACATGGTGGGACATTTAGGGAGGTTGCTATGAAAATTCTTCTAGCAAAAATGTTCGACAAAATCTGTTTTTACAGGAAATGGAATTTGGAGAAGAATCTCGATTCAGAAAATGTTGTCATCTGCCTGGGGCTTAAGTTTGGGATGACTTACCCCACGTCTGCCCTATTTGTGGTCCTGAGGTGCATTACAGATTTCCAAAGGTACAACTTCGGTAGCAGGTAGTTCGGTCGAAAAACTCGTAATGTCCCACGCGCGCAGACAAAGTAGGGTATTTTTTGTTGAGGGAAAGAAAAGAGACAAGCGAGACGATTTCTCTGACCATAATGCTCCTCACAGCTACTGGGGACCACGGGGGGATCATTGGGGGACCGATGCGATGGGGACACTAAGAAGCGTTTCTGGGAGATGGGCACGAACCCAGAACACAATGAGAAGACGCCACGGGTAACACGACAGATTAGAATCTGCAGGTCCATCACACCAAAATCACACCTCCAACAATGATGCGTTAACTCTGCGCTTATTCGGCCACGAATAAGGATCCTCTTCCAGCTTTCATGGATCCATGTCACGTGACACCCAAGCAATTGAAATACCAAAATCGAAAAATATTTACTTTCATTGTCAAGAAGATTTCTCTAATTGGCGCTAGGGTCCACAATTCTTATTTTTTGCTCTATTTTTAATTTTTTTAAATTTATTCTAGTGTCTGTCTGTTTGTCTGTCAGTATGTCTGTTTATCTGCCTGTCTGTTTGTATGTCTGTTTGTATATCTGTTTGTATGTCTGTTTGTCTGTCTGTTTGTCTGTCTGTATGTTTGTCTGGCTGTATGTTTGTCTGCCTGTTTGTCTGTCTGTTTGTCTGGCTGTCTGTTTGTCTGGCTGTCTGTTTGTCTGTCTGTTTCTCTGTCTG
>CAKNXH010000399.1:88568-102028 GCA_932178445.1 Andricus quercusramuli
ATTTCATAATTAGCTTCTTCAATTTCAAAATCTTGATCTTCCCGTTGACTATAAAGATTCTAAACTGATATTGAATTTCGCGTTCCTCATCTGGAGACTTCATCAAAAGCAAAATTCAGAATTTCATTCAATAAATTATAAATCAGCACAAATTGGAAGAACTGAGGATTCCAAGCTGGTCTATTCTGCTAGTCTACAATAGAATTCAAAAACTTCTCTTATGCCATAAGTTTGGGCACCAATTCCGATTTTTGGGCTCTTTCATTTAAACAGAAAACGCAATATTTTAGGTGGAATTGGTAATAGCAGTCGACAGTGGGAAGAATTTTGTTTTCATTAACAGTATTGAATGATAAGAAAGTAAAGGTGTGTCAAACAAGAAGCGATCGTTCAACGGTTATTTAAATCTCCAAGTACACTTGTTAAACCATATGGTTCGACGATGGGCCCCCAACGGACCTTCATGGGAACTGGGCACGACCCCACTGTATGCGCCCCAGATCGACCAACCCCCAGCTGAACGTTAATCGTCCTCTAGCCTCGACTAATTTCAAGCGGCACGCCGTGAATTTAGACAATGAGGATGCGGTCGACCTCGAAATACTCCAACCTACGGAAGTCACTTCGACAATCCAATAAAACTCAGAAAATTGATAAAAAAGAATTTAAAATTCGAAAATCGGGCAATTTTGAAGCTTCCCGATCACCCACCCAAATTATCACTCAAAATCAAACCAAAATAATCAAAAACCAATTTAAAATAATATAATCAAATCAAGATTGTATGTCGATAAGAAAAATGTAGTGTCGACATTTATGGACAGAAGAAGATTGCGTTTTTCTCATTGTCTTTGTAATTTGCATTGCTTGTGATGTTTAATCATTGGTTTATTTGCGGAAAACTTGAATTTCGAAACAACTATGGTGATATCAATTGTTGAAAAACTAAGCAAAAAAATCAGATCATGAAACTTTGGATTGTCCCACTCAAATTATCAACAATGAAACCAACTCAAATCAAGATCATTCAAAAACAATATAACCAAAAGAATGTTGTTTTTGTGCTGAATAATAATGATTAATTAAATAATTTAACAGTAAGGGAGCAGATCTACATTGAATTGTCTTATAAAAAAGTAGATTGTTACATAAACAAATTTAGTGCTAGCATTTATGCACAGAAGAGGATTTTGTTTTTTTCATTGTCTTCAAATTGTGTTACTAGTGATCTTTTGCAATCATTGCTTCCTCAGCGGAAAATTTCAATTTCACAAATCAAAAGCTTTTGAATCACGCACCTAAATAATCACTAATCAAAGCAGCATTGTTTTTGTTTAAATAATATTTAATAAATTGGTTCAAAATTTTGAACGATTGTTACATAAAAAAAATGTATTGTCAGCATTTACGGACAGAAGAAGAGCATGTTGTTTCCCAATGTCTTTACTTTGTATTGCTGGTGATGTTTTGAGATCATTTTTCCGTTTTGTGGAAAATTTGAATTCTAAGACAACTTTGGCGATGTGAATTGTTTAATAACTAAGCAATAAAATCAGATCATAAAACTTCATCACTAAACATCACTGTCAACATAAATTATGACAATCTGAAAACTTCCGATTGTCCCACCCAAATGATAAATCACAATCAAGCCAACTCAAACCAATACCATATTAAAATAATATAATCAAGCCTATGTTTTTGTACTGAATAATAACGATTCATAAAATAATTTGAAAATTTCGAATTAAGTGAGCAGACCCACATCATATTTTCTCATGAAAACGTTGATTGTTGCTGATAATCAATGTCGGAATGATCGGAAATGGAAGCGCAGAATCTATTAATTCTTAGCAACTCATTCTGATTCCGGTTGTCAGGTGGCTTGATAAATTATGCTAATTTAAAGTTTAATAAGAATGTAGAAGGCATGCTGCGGAAAGTCAACAGGTGGGATCCACCAACGTTACCCCCAGCCAAGTCGGTTGCACGCCGTTGCATGGGAAAAAGTAACGGAATCAATGTTCTTTGAACCTTGCAACATCAACCACCGATCCACAAAATTATAAATATTATAGAATTCATCAACAAATTCAGATAACAAACAAAAGATGATTAATATTACTTGAAAATAAAAGAAACAATTTTTAAGTCCTCTTTTAAACGTCAATTAAATGTTAAAAAATTATATTGAAATGGATAAAAGGCAAGCACCCTTCGCTGAAAAATGCATAATAAAATTGATCCGAACGTCAAACAGACGCGTCATTAGGCCGATGGGATGAATCAGATAGGGTTGGTTTCGGGTCTGATGCAAAAAGCATCATCCCTCCCACCTCGAAAAAAAAGTGTCGCGTGTGCCTTTTGTGTTGTACCCCTTTTTTGATCCGCGTATGTTTTTCCCTCAACTCTCTGTGAGCCCGGTTGTGCGCGTGTTAATCGACAATGAGAGTCATAAATTATCTCTAGGCCCTAATAGAGACATCGAGAAAGTGAGACGAAAGATAGGGCCGGGAGCAAGAAACGCGAATTACGCGTGTATTTCACTGAAAAACTATGGCGGAAAATCAAAACCATAATTCATATTAACAGCCTCTGCCAGTCGCAGACACACCCTTCTTTAAGCCATGAAACAGCATCCCCTTCAAATTACCACAATTATGAAAGTATTGCATTCGTATTAAATCCAATCCTTTGAAAAAAATCACCATATAAAGGGCAGTAGAAAAATAGTAACAAGCCCTAAAAATATATCCTAATCTGAGGATTTTAAATCAAAATTCTTCAATAATAGCTCTAGAAATACTCTTTGGATCGTAAAACATAATATGAAACTTTCCGGATTCATTTTAACGATTCAGAAATTTGTTTATGAATTAGCTTATTTTTTTACGATCTCGTTAATTGAATGCTTCAAACTTGAAGGTTTATGATTTTCTCGGCTCGACAATTGTCTCGCACGATGGTTCCAGGTTTGGAAAGGGGAATGGTTATGCGACATCCAGATGTCGCAACAATTAAAACAGCTTATTGTCAAACTTGGACGATAACTTCGTTTGCTAATTATGGCAACTTCAAAGAGACTATTAACGCTGATGTTTTTCCCTTTATTCTTATCCTGTTAATTATCACCAGACGATGAGTAAAATTGATATTTCGTTATTCTTCAAATAAAAAAATTATTTTGGTTTCAAATAAAAAGTTTAGAATATTCTTATTTAATATGTCGGATTTATTTACAAACGGAAGATTGAAATTGAATATACGGACACTGATGTTTTGACGAGCAGGGTTTTGTTACAATTATATTGCGGCGGAAAGTCGCCACTCAAGCTGTTCCGGAAACGGACACAAGTTCCGGACAAATGTTTGCTCATTACGTCGTCCTCAACTGTTCTCTATTCAAACAAAACGAAACAAAATCTGATCTTTGAGTAATTTTAGTAATATACTCGAATTCTGAATATTCCTGAAAATTTCTTCATTAAATTTACTGCCCTTTTATCGCAGCAATTAAAATATTTATCTTAATGATACCGCGTGCTTGGAATGCCGATTATAAAATCCTGAGGAAGGAGCCCATTTTTATGGGACAATTTTAGTGGAGGAACTTACCGAAGCAATTAAGCGACCCTGCTCATTTCTGAAAATTAATTAAGACCCTAAAGTACCCCTTCCATTTAAAACGGGTAGGAAGAAAGAGAGAACTTAGTTTTAAACGACCCTGTCTGAAAAAGGCGATTTTACTTTCAAAAAATTACGAATGTTGCTGCAACTCAATCGGATTTATTTGGAAAATCGTTTCGAGAATCCTTCATTCTGATCCTCATCGGGAGTATTTATTATAAATGTTAGAACTAAAGGCAATGGTACGATTAAGTAAAGTTATGAATGGTTAAAATTTTAGAAAAACTGACATGGTTTTAATTTGATATCGTGGTTTGAAGAGTATAATTTGTTAAAACGACGGTCATCTTTTGATGTGACTGTTTATCATTATTTGTGTATTATAAGTTGAATTTGAGAGAAATTGGAATTGAAGAAAAGCTTAGAATGCTTTAATCTGATTGAATGGTTACATGAGCATAATTTGTGGAAATGATGCTAATCATCTTTCGGAATGAATGCTTCTTAGTATTTGTACAGTGAAAGTTAAATTTTAGAGAAGTATGTGAAAATTAAAAAAAGTAGGATGCTCTAATCCTGATAATGTACGGTTGGATTAGACATATAATTTGTTAAAACGATGGTTGACATCTTTTGATGTGAATCTTCCTCAGCATTTGTGCAGTATAAGTGAATTTGAGAGAAATTTGTGAAAATTCAGAGAAAAAAAAACAACTAATAAAAGTTGCCTAATTCGATAACATGGTTAGATAAGCATAATTTTTGAAAAGGATGCTTATCATCTTTTCGGGTGACTGTTTTTCCGTATAATTACCAAGTTTTCATTTAAATCTCAGGATAATTAGTTAACATTTTTAAAAATTTACAATGCTCTAATCCGATAACATGGTTACATGAGCAAAATTTGTAAAAACGATGTTCACCTCTTTTAGTGAATGTTTCAGTATTTGTGCAGTATAAGGTGAATTTCAAAGACACTAAATTATTGTAGAAGACCAATTACTACTTTACTCAATCATATGCTTTCAATTATAATATTGATAATAGATACTCCTGATAAAGACTTTCTAGACTTTGTCCGACTTGGAGCAACATTTTGTTTTTTATCTTCATTCATGATTCTCGGACATTCTTCTCGAAAGTGACAACTTCTAAATAAATTAAATAATCTCTACAATCCCTAACTAGAAGACATGCAGGTGATAATTCAAAATGAAAAATGAAATTTGTTCAAATTGACCCAATTTATCCAATAAGGTTGGATTTATAGTAATACGCGAGGGTTCTTTTAAAATGAATCTTGCTAAACGGGAGAGATATGTCATAATGGGAATAATGATGTCAAACAAATGGCACCACCCCGTTCAACCCTTGCAAAGAAGGCATCTGCGCTCAGCCTCGGGATAATTTTTCCTTTTTTTTTTGTACGTTGGGAGGGTGGAAGGGGGAGACAAGCAGAATCGCTTTAACACGCCTACGTGGGGTGTGTGTCGTTCCTACAGGCACATTCAAATGGGAGCTCAACCTCAGATATAATATTTCGACCAAGCAGCTTCTCATTGTGACACGTGTCTTTGTGTCGCCGGGTTTATTGTACATTTATAATGCGGCAGATTTACACCTTTATTCTGTTAGGGTCGTTTCATCACGACCAGTTGACCGATTGATCAAATGATTTGTTGCTCTTTCACTTTCATCATTGATGTCTTTCATCATTGATGTCTTCGAAAATATTTCCATTCATTAGAAGGGTAATTAAACATAATGAAAGAGGCATTTGATTTCTTCTACTCCTTCTAATTTGTGACACAATGTAGAATTATCTCATCCCATATCTACTGGAGAGCAGAGCACATATTTTAAACCGGAAACTGGAATAGGTGGTGGTGGAACGAAGTTAGGAAGGTGGTTAGGTGCGATTTATAAGCGATGCCCCCCTGCAGTTTGGACGTATCCTTCCTTCCGGATTTGACTTGCAGCCCCGAGGGACATTTGGGGTGAATAGTGCGGGGGTGAGTTCCCATTCTCACCTGCTATTGGCGGACGCGACCAGCCACTCCTCTTTTACCAATAGGAAGCAGTTCCGGTCACCCCGTCTATATTTACGTTATGGAATAGAGTACACACTGCGCAAACTGGATCATCATTGTGCCTATTGTCTTCGTCAAGGGTTGTGTGTCGGATCGCGTTTGATGAACTAGACGCGGAATTACTTCTATCGTGATTCGTTAGAGTGCAGTTTTTATCAAGTTGTTCCACTCGAACCTGCTCGGTAAAGTGTTTTGTGCTCTTCATTTTTGAATCATTTTTAAAAATTTTCAACAGCATTTGAAAAAAAATTGATTTTGGTGAGTTGTTCTTTGTGCAGGAAAATAAAAAAAAGTTGTCAAAGTTTTGTTGTAGCAGGAACAATCAGTGCTCGCTTAGCGCGCACTGCAGAACAATGTATCAAACAAATTGAAAATATTGTCTTGTCCACCATATTTAAAAATTATTCTGAAGATTTGTGGTTTGTAGAGAAAAATGGGAAAAAATATTTCTTGCGTCTTTGATTAGGGAAAAATAATTTTTAATCTGAACATCATATTCAGGATAAAAGTATATTGAAACCTGTTCGAACAAGTATTTTGTGAGCTTGTGCTTTTTGATTTTAAATCAATTTTTTAGTATTTTAACCAACATTTGATGAAATTAATCATTTTCATTCTGTGATTTGTTATTTGTAGAGGATAATGGGAGGAAGAGTTCTTGCGTCTTCAATTTTTACAAAATAATATTTATTATAAATATCATATTCAAGATAGAAGAATATTTAAACCTGCTTGAAGAAGTATTTTGTAAGCTTATGCTTTTTGATTTTTAATTTATTTTTGACATTTTAGCTAACATTTGAGGAAATTTAGGCATTTCTATTTGTGAGTTGTTATTCGTACAGGAAAATGGGAGAAATATTTCTTATTTCTTCAATTCTTACAGAATAATATTAAGTATACAAATATCATATTCAAGATAAGAAAATATTGTAACCTGCTCACAGAAGTTTTTTGTAAGATTTTGCTTTTTAATCTTCATTTGATTTTTCAACATTTCGATAAACAATTCAAGAAAATTAAACAATATTAATAGTAATTTAATAAATGATTAATTGTAGAAGTTGAAATATGTTTGAAATATTCTAGTTTCTGTAATTTTAATATTTTTGTAGGTGCCAGTTTTTTCATCTATCTGGACATCTTAATTGTCTGCATAAATTTCCATAGTTTTTTATTTTCTGATCCATTGGAGATAACTCTTGTCTAGTAGACCCTTGTTACTCAAGTATTGTTAATTTTTAATAGAAGAATTTTTTATGTTTTTTTTCATGGTTTACATTTACAAATTGATAATTTAGAAAATGTTGAAATGGTTCAATTTCAATAAATATATAAATTATATATGTAATTAAACAAATTCATTATACGAAGGGAAACTGAAAAACTTAAATCTGAACATTTTTGAATTAAACCCTGAGGGATGAAATCATTTTCAATAATAATCTTCAACAGTTTCAATTATTCAAATTCAAGAAGAAGATTTTTAATCTTCATTTAAGATGCTTGAAGTTAAAAAATAGCATTTCAAAAGCTGTAAAAAAATATTGAAATGAGTTTTTTTACATAGAATGTTGAAAATAAATGAATCAATATTGGAAATTAATTCAAGAACAATTGCGAAAGAATAGGAGCAATAAGTTTCCAGAGCGTTTATTATAAAAAATTTCTTCTGAAGCCTACAAAATGTTTCTTAATCAAAAAAGTTTATATTCTTTTCTAAAATTCTTTTGATATTTAATTTTTAGAAAATAAAATTATTATCAGTTTCTTATGGATTATTTTTTATTTGATTTCAGCTTCTCAGCATAGTGAAACAATTGATGAAGACAGAGAAGAAGAAGAGGGAGATATAAAATGTACAGTCTGCGACAAACCGTTCCAGGATATCGACGTGTAAGTATATTAAAAATTAAAAATTCATTAATTATTTCATTCGAGAGCCAGAAAATAAATTAATGACAGAAAATAATTTAGAAATTTGAACCAATGGTTTTTGTTGATCGAATATTAAAATTAGACTGCGTGCAAAATTTAAGTATCATTCATTATATTGTAATGAATTCACATTTATGCTTTCTTTCCTACACATATCAAAATTTAAAGAAGTAATTTTTATTCCAAATAGTAAATTGTTATATCGTCATAACTTTATCCTGATTTGTAAAAAAAATTTTTTTGATGATAACAGAAATGTTAAAGGAGCTCATCTTTAAAATGTAGGCTTCTTCTTGATACACCAATACCAAATTTGCACAAACCAAAATATGAAAAGTGAAATCCTCAATTGCATTTTTCTGCAATTGGCGAAGCTCTCCAAATTAATAAAAAATTTACACCGCTTCGTCATGAACTAAATCCGATTGGTGACGATTAGAAGCGTTATAACATGAAGCTCTCGGATTGGAAAGATTGTTTGAAAACCGTAGCCAGAGAGATGGTGAGATAAGGGCCTGGAAGTCCGTGTCACTGATATTAGAACGTCAATTAATAATTAACTCTGCGAATTCAAAGGTCGGGTGCGTTATCCACTCAAAATCTGAATGGAGGCTACGCGAGAGGTCACGCGAGCTTTTTCCTCACTATGGTGTATGTAGTACCTATATGGCATAAGTCATGAAACACGTGGCATTATCGAAGTTCGTGCGCACCATTATGCACCCTCAAAAAGTCAAATGTTCCTCATCGATCCACCATAATTATGCCTCTGATTTCACTACTCATAGACTTTAAGTTCTTTTTTTCTCACGTTATATTTCCCTGAATTTTTATTTTCATATATAATTGATAGAAGGATATAAAGTGTCATAATATAAAGATAATAGAGTGGAAAGTGTTGTTCAGGGATGGAAGAATCACCTGTTGTAAAGCGTGAAATGTTAAACGTTTCGGAACATTAATGCCCCTTTATGTCATCCACTTCGCGTGCCTACAGCTCATCTGGCACGTTACATCGCCACTAGAGAGGCAGTATCTCACTACGAGTAGTGGGTTCCACTCTACACTTTCGGGGGTTTATAAACTCAATGTCTCCTTAAGATGTCCCTTGACCACCTCGCATAAGTCTCACGGACATTTTTTATGACCCTCTTGGATTTAAACCCTCATAAGTAAATAAAGATCAACTTATCTCTCCTCAGATACCACGTTTCACCCATTTCCAGACACCACTTGGTACCTTTTACCTACCAGATACCACCCTTCTCCATCTTCCCCAGCTACGACACTTTTCCTTTTACCTTCCGAGATGCAGCTGTTTCCTTCCCTAGATATGCCTTTTACCCTCTCTTTAATTATGATTATTAACAATGATGATCACGGATTGGATTACAATCCACCATCAATTTATTGATTTCCAATTGATGAACTCACCAATTAATGAAAAACTTCTTTCTTTTGCAGCTTAGACAACCACCTTGTAACCTGTCACCGATATCCAGCAGAGCAGCATCGCTGTGAAAGTTGTCCAAGTGGCTACGCCTGGAGACCACTTCTCGTTCGTCATCGTGCCATCGTCCACGGCGACCTTAGAAAATACCTCTGTGAAAATTGTCCAAAGGTAAGTTTCACTCATACCTTAGCAGTCGCAAACTGAGTCCCTCTAAACAGGGCTGATTTTCAAGTGTCGCTAATAGGTTGCAACTTCGCAGGTTTTCACCGATCCATCAAATCTTCAGCGGCACATCAGGTCCCATCACGTCGGAGCCAGAAGCCACGCTTGCACCGAATGTGGGAAAACCTTCGCGACAAGTTCAGGACTGAAACAACACACCCACATCCACAGCAGCGTCAAACCCTTCCAGTGCGAGGTCTGCCTGAAATCGTACACGCAGTTCTCGAATCTATGTCGTCACAAGCGGATGCACGCGGTTTGCCGCACTCCGAGCAAATGTGTTAAGTGTGGTCAATCCTTCAGCACTTCAACATCCCTCTCGAAACACAAGAGATTTTGCGATTCAACGACACCAGCCGGACAACCAGGAACGATGCCTCAGCTACCATCATCTACGACAAGTCCGTTCTTGGTTTATCCAAGAACACCAGTTTCCCTACCTGGTGGACTACCTTTCTACCCAACGAGTCTCATGAGTCACTATCATGGAATGTTTCCGAGTGCACCTAACTTCCTTAATTCCCCTCTTCTCTTCCACCAAAAAGTTGAGGAAGAGAAGCGGAGTGAGAGTCCCAAAAGAGAAAGATTTACCCCACCTAGGGTTGTTCAACAGAGTAAGGTATCTCCATACACTGCTGAAGAAGCTACTTCAACTTTTAGACCATCCCCTGCAAGACCTCCTGTTCATACTCCTGAACCTGAGGAGAGACTAGATATTTCTAAAAATGAGAAGAAGGAACAAAAAGAGTCTGAAAAACCTGAAGAAAGTGATCAACCTTTAGATCTTAGGGTACAGACCAGAAAAAGGGAGAGAACTACTTCTGACTCTATAGTCTCCACAAATAAGATGGAACTTTCCCCTCTGTCTGTCGAAGAATCACCCCCGGAGAAGACGAGAAAAAGGACCAATTCTGACTCCACAGATTCTACATCTAAAATTAGGGTTTCACCTCTTCCAATTCCTGTTGAAGAAACACCACATTTTGAAGAGAAAGAAAAAACTCCTCTGAGAACTAGTCTTTCGGAACAACATCCACCACATATGGCTTATCCTAGACCAATTCATCCAATGTTTCTAGAAGCGATGTACCGCCAACCTGGAGGTTTCGCGGGGTTTTCAGGAGCTCCACCTCCAACTGGTCCCGGAGAATCTCGACTCCTGCCTCCACTTCCTCCTTTTGGTCCTCCCCGTGGGCTTCCTTTTTTAGGGACACTGATGAACGGTTTCAATAATAGACCAGGAACGTATGATCTACTAGCAAGACCCTCTATGGGAGGTTATCCTAGTGTCAAACCTTACCAAGATGCTGTGATGCCTCATCATCATCATAACCATGGGAAGATGAAGGACAGGTATTCGTGTAAATTCTGTGGAAAAGTGTTTCCGAGATCTGCCAATTTGACACGACACTTAAGAACACACACTGGTGAACAACCCTACAAATGCAAATACTGTGAAAGATCGTTCAGCATCTCTAGCAATCTCCAAAGACATGTCAGAAACATTCATGATAAGCAGAGACCTTTTAAATGTCCTCTCTGTGATCGTTGTTTTGGACAACAAACGAATTTGGATCGTCATTTGAAGAAGCATGAAGCTGATGACGGAAGTGGCGTTGTTGTAGCTGACTCTCCAGGAAGTAGCAACGAGAACGAAAGGGAGGATACCTATTTTGATGAGATAAGATCTTTCATGGGAAAGGTCACTTACGGAGGGGAAGGATACGGGCTTCCTCATCATCCTTATTTGCCAGGAAGACTGCACGAAATGCACGATCCTAAGGGTGACTTTGATGATGATGAGGATAGTGAGGGTGCAGTTTCGCCAATTGAAGAAGGCGATGCTTTGTCTCCAATTCCCAAGGAATCTGCATCACCTCAGTTTGATCTTAACTTAAGAGACAAGCAAAAGCTGCTCAACAACAACACGGCGGAGCCGGTGATCGAGGTTTCCACGTAGCCAAAAGATCATCGTCTTCCGCGACGCTGATTCTAGTTTGAGATTATCTGATGTAGGTTCAAGTATTCCCTGTTGTTTCAAGGATCTTAGAATCGAATTGCATCAAAGGTCGATGGATCGACGAAAGCGAAAATCAAACCTTGGATCTTTACGTACTTAAGAATTTGTAAATTTTAGATTACTAGTCGATTCATTTGTTTAAAGTGGATTCAACAAGTCCAACCTAAGACGTAAAACTATTGCGCGAAAGCTTATTCGAGAGTTAGTGTTTTATATTCCCAAGTAATTCGATACCTCGATGATAAATGAAACTTGTTTGGAGTGTTGGTCTGATTTTTGAGTTGGTCCTTAAAATCTTCTGGATACCGTCAATTTTCTGAATCATCTGAAATCCTTGTTTCAGACCTATACTCCGAGAGAGATTTTTTTAAACATGGAGGTATCGAATATTCCTCTTTACTCCTTCCCGTTTGAGATTGGCGTGCTAGACTTTTATATTATTTATTTAAAAAACTACGACAATTACGAGAATCAAATTAATGATAACTAGTTAAGAGAAAATGGAATGGAAGAAAGTAAATTTTCGATAAAAATAAAAAAGTGAGACGTTGTATGAAAATTGATAGTCCAAAATTGATATAGTCCAGAAGCCAAAGTGTGAGGAAGGGAAAAAATGTTGAGAGTGTATTTAATGAAATTCTATGAAGCTGTGTACAAATTTTCATTAGGTGATAAAACTTTGTAAAAAAAAATTAAGATGAAGTCTCTGTAAAGGTCTCTTATATACATAAATATGGACTAAATATATAAATAGCGAGAAAGACGTTACTCGAAACTTTTAAATGGAATTATAATCATCGGTTACGATTTCACGGTACTCGATAGCGAATTCAGCGATCCGACACGTGCGTCCCATCGGATTAAAAATAAAAATGATACGCACACTTTTATTCCTCCACCCCATTCACAAATTTATCTACTAAGAAGAGACGTTTTTATCCCTGTAATAATTGCATCGTTCTTTATTTGTATTTACTATTTACTATTAACACGACACCAGGATGGGGCTCTGCTTCCTTTTTCCCTCGACTTTTAAAAAATACATAGTCTACATATCTCTGTCACTATAAGCGATAGTAATCTTACTGATTGATTAAGTATATTTACGTCGATAATAACGACTCTATCTATACATACTGTATAAAAGCATCTGTACTTCATCATTACTGCAATTAAAATATTATACTTGAATTTGTTATCTTTGCGGTCATTTCTTCACTCTCGTGTTTATAATCCATTACCTTTTTATCCATTTTAGTTATTTTACCATATTTATTTTTAAATTAGTTTGTTTTATTTTAATCTAGTTCTTTGCTGGAAGTAAAAAGATAGGGATCCTATCCTTTTGAATCATTGTCAATCTTTATGATCGGAGTAGATAGAGAAAATGTATCCCATTCTATCTCTTTGTCAATCTAAATTCGCATCAATTTTTTTCAATACTCTCTTTTCTATCTCATCCTATACTTAATCTAAACTCCCTTCAACTTTCTCAATCTCCTTTTCCCTATCTCTAATTATCCTCGATCTATCCGCGTCAATCTTTTTCTATCTTTTTGTTTATATAAATTCACGTCTTTCTTTTCCAATCTTCTTTTCTCTATCTCATCCTATCCTGCTTCCATCAACGTCAATCCTTTTCTATCTCTTAATTAATCTAAGCTCCTTTATCTTTTTTAATCTCCTTTTCCCCATGTCTTCTTGTCCTCGATATATCCGCGTCAATCTTTTTCTATCTTTTTGTCTATTTTCTCTATCTCATCCTATTCTGCTTCCATCAACGTCAATCTTTTTCTATCTCTCTATCAATCTAAACTCCTGTTATCTTTTTCAATCTCCTTTTCCCTATCTCTTCTCGTCCTCGATCTATCTGTGTCAATCTTTTCCTATCTTTCTGTCTCTATAAATTCCCGTTTTTCTTTTCCAAACTTCCTTTCTCTATCTCATTCTATCCTACTTTCATCAACGTCAATCTTTTTCTATATCTCAATTAATCTAAACTCTCTTTATCTTTTTCAATCTTCTTTTCCCTATCTCTTCTCGTCTTCGATCTATCCGCGTCCATCTTTTTCTATCTTTCTGTCTCTATAAATTCACGTATTTCTTTTTC
>CAKNXH010000399.1:127195-138028 GCA_932178445.1 Andricus quercusramuli
ATAATTCAAAGTTGACGCAAGAATATAAAGGACTCCTTAGTTCGAGAGGGATTGATTGATCTGAAATCACGATACATTTTATGAACGAGTAGGGAAGTTATGGTAATTTATATATTATTAAAATCGATTTTTGTAGCAAAAATGTTCTCATTTTCATAATTTAAAGTTGATGCAAGATCAGAGAAGATGTGTTGATTCCAGTCAAATCGATTGACCTATAACATTGATACATTTTCTTGAAGAGTAAAGAAGCTATGATAATGCATAATATTGTGCAAATCGGTTTTTTTATAGTTTAACGTTTTTATTATCATAATTCAAAGTTAATACAAGAATATAGAAGATCCCTTGGGCCGAGACGAATCGATTGAGCTACAACATTAATACATTTTATTAAAGAGTAAGGTAGCTAAGCTCATTTATAATATTTGAATCATCTGTTTCAAACAGAAAAACTTTTTTCATTGACATAATTGAAAGTTGACGCATGAATAGAAAAGACTTTTTAATCATAATTTTTCGAATAAAATAATTCGCACAATTTTTGTGGAGAAATCACAAAGCTGGGAAAAGGATCGGGTGCGACAGAACTTTTCCCTTCCCTTTTCCAGTTTGAAAAATTATAATTTCAAACACAAAATTTGATTCTTCTGATTTGCCTTTGTATTTGAAAAATTTTATGTATCATTTTGTAATTTTTGTATTTTTTGTAAATTTCTATTTTTAAATTAATCAAAATTAAGGCTTTGGTTTGTCTACTATTGAAAAAAACAAACTAATGCTTCCTTTATGAGGATGCAAAAACATTATCTCACAAAGATCTCAATAATTTCATAAATATTTTCACAATATATGGAATATTTCGGAAAGATTTCCTAAGAATTCAGGAACATTTTAATGATTTTCAAAAGATTTCAAAGATTTCACAAAGATTTCAAAATTATTTGAGATGAATTGAAAAGATTTCACAAAGATTTCAATGATTTCCTAAAGATGTCACAAGGATTTCAATAATTTCACAAATATCATCAAATATTTTACAATATTTCAAATATTTCGCGAAGATTCCCAAAGATTTCACAAAGATTTCAATAATTTCACCAATATTATCAAATACTTGAAAATTATTTCGCAAAGATTTCCAAAGAGTTCAGAAACATTTGAATGATTTCCAAGAGATTCTAAAGATTTCACGAAGATTTAAAATATTTTGAAAATATTTTAGATAGATTTCAAAGTTTTTCCAAAAATTTCGTGAAGATTTTGAAGATTTCGCAAAGATTCCGGATAAGTTTAAAAGATTTCACAAATCCTTCAATAGTGTCCTCAAAATTTCGTGAAGATTTTGAAGATTTCGGATAGATTAGAAAAATTTCACAAAGACTTCAATGATTTTCCAAAGATTTCACGAAGATTTCAATAATTTCACAAATATTATATAATATTTTTAAAATATTTCGAAAATATTTCCAAGGATTTCATAAACAATTTAATGACTTCCCAAAGATTTCACAAAGACTTCAAATATTTTGCAAAGATTTCAGATAGATTTCCAAATTTTTCCAAACATTTAGATTAAAAAGATTTCATAAATCCTTCATTAGTTTCCTCAAAATTTCGTGAAGATTTTGAAGATTTCGGATAGATTAAAGAAATTTTACGAAGACTTTAATGATTTTCCAAAGATTTTAAATATTTCGCAAAGATTTCAGATATATTTTGAAGATTTCACAAATACTTCAATGATTTCTTGAAAATTTTGTGAAGATTTTGAAGATTTCGAACAGATTAAAAAAATTTCACAAGGTTTCAATTATTTCACAAAGATTTCTAATATTTTGCAAAAATTTCAGATAGAGAAAGATTTCACAAAGATTTTAATGATTTTCCAAAGATTTTATATATTTCGCAAAGATTTCAGATAGATTTGAAAGATTTCACAAATACTTCAAAAGTTTCCTCAACATTTCGTAAGGATTTTGAAGATTTCGAATAAATTTTGTAGAAAATTAACCTTTGTAGGTTAAAAATTCAACTATTTGTTTTAAAATTCCACCATTTTTTTGAAAATTTAATTATTTCGTTGAAAATTCAACTATTTTGTTGATTTACCTTTTTTAGTCGAAAATTCAACTGTTTTGTAGAAAATCCATGTTTTTGTTTAAAAAATTCGACTATTTACTAGAAAGTTCAAAAATTCAGAAGAAATTTCAATTATTCGATCGAGAGTTGAACTATTTTGTTGAAAATTTTCTTTTTCAGTTGAAGATTCATCGATTTGGTTAAAAGTGAAATGTGTATGAAAATTAAATTTTTTCATTGAAAATTTCAACTACTTTTTTAAATAATCATATATTATTTTGAAAATTCGTCTTTTCTGATAGAAAACGTTTTTTTACTGTTTGAAAAATAATTTCAAGAGAATATTCAAAAACACTTTCAAAAATTTCAAAAGGGTTTAAAAATAATCGAAAAAGAATCTTGAAGATTTTACACCAGTTTTCAAAATTTCGCATCCAGTTTGTTTTTAAATTTAGGAAAAATCAAAATTATTTTAAAAAGTATTTAACAGTTTGGAAAATTTTTTAAAAATAATTAAAAATTTGAGAAGTTTATAAACTGTTTAAACCAAAATGTGGGGTTTTAGAAAATAAATAATCTCGAATCTCAATGCTAGCAATATTGAGAAATATTTTGAAAAAATTTTAAAATATTGCGTGAAAATAAGTTTTTTCTAAGGATTTTGAAATATTTTAAGAGATAAAAAAACATTTCTTAAGATTCCTAGGAAAAAAAAACGATTTTTGATTTCAACAAAATAAATTTTAGGAGAATATTTAAAACAAATCGTAGTATTTTGCAATTTGAAAATTGATAAAAAAATTTAAAAAGGTTGTAAAATATTTTAAAAGATTTCGAAATTTTTTTCCAAATTTCAACAAAAAAAAAATGGAAAATATTCAGGCAATTGTTGAATTTTTAAACACTTTTCACAATTTTTAAGAACATTCGATATGAACGCTATTAATTTGTTTATTATATGAGTAGAATATTTTTCGCATAAAGTAAACGTTTAATGCTCCAGAGCAGATAGTGCTGCCCTCTATAAGTCACCAGAATCGGCGAGAGCGTTAGAGGCAAAGTACCATTTATCGATAAAGTAGAAATCCCATTCAGGATTGAAAAACGGCTTTTCTTTCAATTTTTAAAACTCTTTTTTAAATTCTGAATTTGAATATTTTCAGCATTATTGTTTAAAATTTCAAATCGAAAACAAATTTTCCTTGTGAATAATTAAAAGCAGATTTTATTTTGGTTCCTACCTTACCGACGCGCATCCCTATTGTCGGTAATTGTTGAAGTAAATGAAACAACAATCCAATTCAAGTGAATTATTTTCAATTTAAGTGAACTATAAACAATATTAATTTGTTTGTTAATTAATTGAGCGCAAATTTTTCCCATATAAATTTAACGCTTACTGTTACCTTCAAGTACCATCTGTCGATAAGGTAGAAATCCCATTTAGGTTAAAATCCCCATGTTTCTTTTGATTTCTGAAAAAGCTACATTTAATTTCGAGTACTAAAATTTTCAATTTTAATATTTGGAATTTTGAATCGAATAAAAATGTTTGTTGAATATATTCATTTATCTAATAGCAGACTTGGCTAGTTTCTACCTTACCGACGTTCAGGAGGTAAGTTTCAGGACAATTGGTAAGGAAGGAATTTTGCTCAATAAATATAGTAAATTTATAAAAAAGAGATCAAGTAATTATAATTATAATTTTTTAAAATAATTTCACCTACTGACTGAATTATATTGTCAAATTTAAAAAAGCTTTCAAACAATTTACTATTGTTTATAACTATTTTCTAATATTCGTGAAAAATTGCGGATATTTCTACATTATTCAACCCTTCCTTGAACTTTCAAGTATATTGAGATAATAATTTATTGCAATTCAGAACAATAATTGTTTAAACAATTTATTATTATTTAAACATTCTTTTAATGAAAAAAAATTTCTTTCTGTTGAAGACTCATAATTTGGGTTCGAAATTCCACTATTTTGTGGAAAATTAATTTTTTTGTTGAAAATTCATACTTTTGTTAAAAATTTAACTACTTGGCTTAAAGTTGCACTACTTTGCATAAAATTCTTTTTTTCTGAAGATTCAAAATTTTAGTTGAAAATTCCACTATTTGGTCATAAATTTACTTTTCAGCTGAAAATTCATATTTTCGGGTTGAAATTTTAGCTGTTTTGTAGAAAATTCCTTTGTTTGGCTCTCAAATTCAACATTTTTGTTAAAAATTAAACTATTTGGGTTCAAGTTAACTTTTTTGTTAAAAATTTATATTTTTGGCTTGAAAATTAAACAATTGAGTGAAAAAATAAACTATTTGGTTGAAAATTAACTTTTTGGTTGAAAATTGAACTATTTGGTTGAAAATTAAACTATTCGGTTCAAAGTTGAAATTTATTTGTAAAAATTATTTTCTTGTTAAAAATTCAACTATATTTAAATTTGTTTCTTCGAATTAATTTTTCAAACTAAAAATTTAGCTATTCTATTTTTGGTTTAAAATTTAAATTCTTCAGGTGAAGATTTAACTATGATTTGTTTTCTTTTTTTGTATAAAAAATTAATCTTCTGGTTGAAAATTCATCTTTTTGGTTCAAAATTCAACTACTTGGTTACAAATTGAACTCCTCTGTTAAAAATCTTTTTTTTTTTGAAGATTCATAATTTTGCTTGATTTTTTTTTTCGTTAAACATTAGTTTTCAACTGAAAATTTAAGTTTACCATTTTTCGTTGAAAATTCAATTGATTGATTTGAAATTTTTTTTCAGATGAAAATTTATTTTTTATTTTAAAAAAATTAAATAAATAAACGTATTTCCTGTTAGAAAGTTGATCTTCTTTGATCGAGGATTTAACTATTTTGTTGAAAATTTGTCGTTTGGTTGAATTGAACTTTTTTAAATTTTAAATTAATTATTCCAACCTCAATTTTTGTAACTAATCACCTATTTAAAAATTAACCTATTTGGTTAAAAAAATATTTTTTTTTAGTACAAATTTTAACAATTTGGTTGAAAAAAAAACTATTCTGTTCAAAGTTTTGTTTAAAAAATTGCCTTTTAATTTGAAATTTGAAATATTTGGATGACAATTCGACTAATTGGTTTAACATTCAACACCTTTGCTACAAATTAATTTTTTTGGTTTAAAATTCAACTATTTTGATTAAAATTAGTTATTTTCTGTTGAAAATTAGTTTTGAAACATAAAAATTTAACTATTTTATTTCTTATTTCAGATTTATATCTTTTAGCTGAAGATTTGACAATTTGGTTAAAAAAAATGTTGGTTGAAAATTCATTTGTTTTGAAAATTTATCTTTTTTAGATGAAAATTCATCACTTTGGTTGAAAATTCAACTATTTTATTCAAAATTACTTTTTTTCCATTCAATTGGTTGTTAATGCTCCTTTTTTGGTTGTAAAGTAATTTTTGAGGACTTTTAGAAAATTTATTTATTCTGTTGCTGATTTCTCTTTTTCATGGAGAAATAATCTTCTGGGTTAAAAAATCAACTTTTTGGTTGAAAATTTAACTCTGGTTCCAGGTTGAACTTTTTTTTTTTTTTTTTTTTTTTTTTTCTTACAGTATTTCTTATTTTAGTTAAAAATTCATCTGTTTCGATGAAAATGTAAAAATTGATCCCTTATTATAATTTGCAAATTGTAAAAAAAAGAGGTAAATTTGATTAAGCAGAGCACGTGGCGCAATCATTTTAAGTACCGTTTGCATTGTTGAGGTGGTAGAGAACGCCCGCTACTTGATTGACTGGATAATGATCGCACGTGCCTTTCTCACAACGGGCTTAAATCAATTGAAGGCTGGAGTTGCGAAAGGCTTCTATTTTGTGGAGCCCATAATCACCGTTATTCAGCAAATCGAATTCGAATCAATTGAGGTTGGGAAGAGTCTCACGTATCGTGAACGAAATCATCCTTAAAATTTATCTTTTTAAGTTAAAAATTCGACGATTCTTAATTGCTCTGAAGACTCGTGTTCCATATCCCCACTACTGCATCACTAATCAAAGCCTGTCTAAGCTCTGTCTTTATTCACGTCTGTCTTTTGTGCGGCGATTCTTAATTGCTCTGAAGACCATATTAATATCCCCACTACTGCCACACAAACCAAAGCCTGCACGAACTAATTAATTTTTTCTCTATTCTCTATTCACGTTTCCCTTTTGTGAGTCGATTCCTGATCGCTCTAAGGATCCCTCTTCCATATCCCCACTACTGCATCGCTAATCAAAGCCTGTCTAAGATCTGTCTTTATTCACGTCTCACTTTTGTGCGGCGATTCTCAATTCCTCTGAAGATCATATTCATATCCCCACTACTGTCACACTATACAAAGCCTGCACGAGCTCCCTCTCTATTCACGTTTCCCTCTTGTGAGGCGATTCCTGATCGCTCTAAAGATTCCTTTTCCATATCCCCACTACTGCACCGCTGACTAAAGCCTGTAGAAGCTCTCTCTCTCTCTGCACTCTCTTACTGCGCGACCTCCTCATTTCTCACGGAACATTTTCGAGTTAATCTATTGAAGTTTCCCCTCTGCTGTATCGCCCCACTGCTACACACCTTTTTCTCTAAATTCATCGTTTTTTCTAAAAAAAAAAGGAATCTTCTGAGGTGAAAAATCAACTTTTTGGCTGAAAATTCAACTCTTTGTTGATTTTTTTCCTCGCAAATTCATTTTTGTTCTTGATGATTCACCTCATCGGTTGAAAATTTATCTCTTGGGTTGAAAAAAGTGTCTCTAAAAAACTGTTCCTTTTGGCTTGAAAATTCAACTATTTGTTTGAAAATTTATCTTTCTTATTTGAAAATTCATGTTTTTTCGAAGCCAAACTTGTTTTGTCTATACCTTCTCTCTCTATTCGCGTCTCTCTTTTGTGCGGCGATTCGCAATTGATCTGTAGACTCCACTTCGATATCCCCACTACTGCCACTCTCCCTCTGTCTCTACTTTCTTTTACTATGCGATCTCTTCAATGCTCATGATGATTCCTCACGAAAAATGTCAAAGTTAATCCAATAAAGTTTCACTTCTGCCGCGTGGCCCCACTGTCACACACTTTTTTTCACAATTGGTTAAAAAATCAATTTTTTGGTTACAAATTACACTTTTCAGTCCAATGTTGAATTTTTTTCTCAAAAATTCATTTTTGTTGTTGAAGATTCATTACTTTAGTTGAAAATTCTTCTCTTGGGTCGAAAATTCAACAATTTGTTGAAGATTCGTCCTTTTCTGTTGGATTTCGGGCCCTATGCCGAATTCAAGCTCTATGTCTATTTTGGGCCCTGTGTTAATTACGGACCCTATTTCGATTTTGGGCCCTATATCAATTTGAGCACTGTGTCAATTTTGGGATCTTAGTCAACTTTTGACCCCATTTTAATTTTGGGCCCTATGAAAATTGTGAGTTCTGTATTAATTGTGGGCTCTATAATTTCGGGCCCCAAGTCTATTTTAGGTTTTATATCAATTTTTGGAACTTATGTCGAATTTGGGCCTCATATTGATTTTAGAACCTATGTATATTTCAGGCTGAATGTCAAATTTGGGCCCTATGTCGAATTTAAGCCATATATCAATTTTTGGCCCTATATAACTTGTGGGCGGTACATAAATTTTGGACATAAATTTTGGAATTAGAGCGCTATATTAATTCGAGCTTAATGTCTATTTTGAGCCCTATGTCAATTTATGACCATATATCAATTTTGGGCCCTATATCAAATAAGGGTAACGTGTCAAGTTTGTACTTTATATAAATTTTGGGCCCATGTTTATTTTGGGCCATATATAAATTGTGCGCGCCATTCTGAATTTGGGCCCTATATCGATTTTAGGCCTCAAATCAATTTTGGGCCATATGAAAATTGTAGGCCTCATGCCGAATTTGGGAACCTTATTGATCTTGAGACCTATGTCTATTTTGGGCCTAATATCAAATTTGCGTTCCATATAAAATTGAAGCACCATATTAATTTTGGGCTCTATATCAATTTTCGATCTCATGACGAATTCGAACCCTAAGTCAATTTTTGGTCCTATTTCAAGTTTGGGCCTCATATCAATTTCAAGTCGTATGTTAAATTCGAGCCCTATGCTCATTTTGGGTCCTATGCCAATTTTGGGTCCTGTATCAGTTTTGGGTCTGAAGTCAATTTTGGGGTCCAAGTCAATTTCGGCTCCTCCGTTGAATTCGGGTCCTATGCTAATTTTGGGTCTCATGCCGATTTTTGGTCTGCTATCAGTTTTGGGCCCTGAGTCAATTTTGGATTCTCTGTCGAATTTGGGCCTTATGCCAATTTTGGTTTCATTATCGATTTTGGGTCCTATTTTAGTTCTGGGCCGTAAGTCAATTTTGGGTCCTATTTTGAGCTCTATGTCAATTTATGACCATATCTCATATTTGGGTCCTATATCAATTTGGAGAACTGTGTCAATTTTATATTTAATGTCAATTTTGGGCCCTATATGTATTTTGGGTCGTATGTCACTTTTTGGTCCTATATCAGTTGTAGGGCCTATATAAATTTTGGGTCTATTTTTGGCCATATATAAATTGTAGGCCCTATGCCAAATTTGGGCCCTATATCGATCTTGAGACCTAAGTCCAGTTTGGGCCTAATGTTGAATTCAGGTTTCCTATCGAATTTCTGCACTATATTCATTTTGGGCCCTATGTTAATTTTGGGTCATATGCTGAATTTGGACCTCAATTAAATGTTGGGTCTTATGTCGAATTTGGAGCCTAAATCAATTTTTGGACCTATGTCAAATTTGGGCCCTTCGATATTTTCTGGTCTCATGTTGATTTAGGGTCCTATATCAGTTTTGGGTCCTAAGTCAATTTTGGGGTCTAAGTCAATTTCGGGGCCTCTGTCGGATTCGGGCCCTATGCTAATTTTAGGTCTTATGCTTATTTTTGGTCCGTTATCAGTTTTGGGCCCTGAGTCAATTCTGGATTCTCTGTCGAATTTGAGCCTTATGCCAGTTTTGGCTTCAATGTCGATTTTGGTTCCTATATCAGTTTTTGACCCTAAGTCAATTTTGGTGCCTTTTTTAAGCTTTATGTCAATTTATGACTATATCTCATATTTGGGCCCTTTATCAATTTGGGGAACTGTGTCAATTTTATATTTTATGCCAATTTTGGGCCTTATATGTATTTCGGGTCCTATGTCAATGTTTGGTCCTATACCAATTGTAGGGCCTATATCAATTTTGGGTCTTATGTCTATTTTTTGCAATAAATGAATTGTGGGTCCTATGCCGAATTCAGGCCCTATATTGATTTTAGGTCCTATGTCCATTTTGGGCCCGATGTCGAATATGGTTTCTAAATCAAATTTGTGAACTATATTTATTTTGGGCCCTATATTAATTTTGTGTCCTTTGTCGAATTTGGGTCATTTGATAATTTTTTGCCTCATGTTGATTTTGAGTCCTATAATAATTTTGTGCTCTAAGTCAATTTTGGGTCCTATATCGAAGATAATTCCTATAGCAGTTTTGGGCCCAATGTCCGTAAACGATATCTTCAAGACACAAAAGGCAAGCGAGCTCCACTTTACTAGGCAATATTCTACGCGAAATATTGCGGACTTGTTCATAAAAAACGCGAAGCTAATCACAACATTCTTTCGCGTTCAGGAAACCGCGCGTCCGCATTTAGAAAGTGAAAAAAATCGATCTCGTATCTCGACGACCCCGACGTCGTCAACTGATGCAACGGTATGCATCAAACGATTCATTAATTACGGTTATCGGCCAAGTGCTCGAGTGTGTTGCTTTCCTCAATTGCAACTTACAAGTAGTCATCATCATTGCAATTTAACTATGCAACTTAACAGTCTCAATGGACTAACTGTCTGCTGTAGTGATTCTAATTAGCACGATTGAATTGCGATTGTAGCAACTGAAAATATTGGACACGAAAATGTCAGTAATCTCAGAAAAAAATTTGATTCCATCGATCTTTCTTGTGCAATCGTGATTGAAAAGCGATCTTGCTATAGTGGGAAAGATTTCAAGAACCGTTTCGGAAATTTTGATACAAGATTTCGCACCTGTCGATTCGTCGCAGCTTATTCAGCAATTTCTGGTGAAACACAGCCTAACATAATCTCGGCAGCCCTGATACATTCCTCATTGATTTAAAAGTGATTGGACTACAGTCGAAATTGACTCCCACTCTGACAGGCCTGCAGCGACAAAACCACTTCAAAATGTGGTTCAAGCGTGAATAATAATTAATAGAAATCATTGTTCAACAGTGAGGGAGGTAGAGGAAGACCTCGGGATTTCAAGAACTATTGTTCCGGCCATTTTGAGCCAAGATTTCGCACTCGTCCATTCATCGCAGCTTATTCAGTAATTTCTGGTGAAACACGACCTGACACAACCTCAGCAGCCTCCATACCTTTCTCATTGATTTGAAAGCGGTTGTACTACAGTGAAAAAACACCCTCACTTTGCAAGGCCCACAGTGACCAAAACCACCTAAAATGTGACTCAACTTGGAGTGTTCATTAATGAAAATCATTGTTTGACATTGAGGATAGAGAATATTTTGACGGATTGAGGAAGACATAATGATTTCGAGAACTATTGTTCCGGACATTTTGAGCCAAGATTTCGCACCCGTCGTTTCATCGCAGCTTATTCAGCAATTTCTGGTGAAACACGGCCTTACAGCAATTTCTGGTGAAACACGGCCTTACA